>JAVCKT010021140.1:18756-52560 GCA_032273925.1 Rhynchotus rufescens
ATGATGAAGGTAAAAAAAAAAAAAAAAGAAAAGAAAAAAAATTGGTAATTCTCATTTTCGGTAAGTCTTCAGAGTCTACAGTGGAAAAACACCCCAGCGCTACCATTAATACAATTGTATCTCTCTAATTTTTGTTAAGTCAGGATGATGTGTACAGCCAAGTGATAGGCACTAATTTTGTTAGGCTGACTTAATCTTGCCAATAGAGACTTGGGAGAAAATGTAGCAGAACAGCCTTTATTAGCGCATGGTCTCACTGTCGAAGCACAGACCTGGCTCTGGACACTTCGAGCTCTGCAGTAAACGTTGCACTCCTGCATCTTTCTGCCACTGTTACTATGCTGTTTTCAGCTGGTTCCAGTGCTAAATGGACTACATCATGATTTTGCTTTGCAGACACAGGCAGATACGATTCCTAGTCTTAGAAAAACATACATTTCCTTCTCTGGAATTAGTTTATTTTCAGTGAAATCAACAGTTTTGTGTCTACTTAGCACGGTGCACATTACTTCTAGATTCCACAGGGTTTTTCTTCAAATCCAGGAGCTTTTGCTTGTGTTTTCTTCATTTCTGTCACTTCTTTCACCTTCTAAGCACATCTTTCCCAATCTTTTTTTCAGACTAGCTTAGAACCTTGCTCACCGTCTCGTACTGACCAAGCTTCTCGTATAAAAAGTGTTGCCTCTGAACTGTCGTATACTCTGTGATAGTTTGTCCTGGCCAGAACATAGAGATGTTGGTTGGCATCATGCGCCCCAGCACTGATACCCTGTAGGGAAATTCAGTGGCCTTTGGCAGGTTCATTTCCTTTTTTCTCCCCTCCACTGTGACATGCAGGCTGGGAGGTCTAAATATTCCCAGACAGTCTCTGGTCATTCTTGTGTTACCTGCATATACGCTTCATGCTCTGCAAAGTTAAGCAGTTAGAAGAGACTCCCATAATCTCTGTCCTCGTAAAGAGCTTGATCTCCCAAGGATCTTAAATACGTGCTTAATTTTGTAGGAGAAAAATCATTGACTCCTTGTTGACTTCAGCAGGGCTATTCACATGCTTAAGATGAGATCTTCTGTAAGTGCTTTGCTGGAGCAGTGCCAACGCGGCATATAAATCATAGTGCCCCAAAGTGAATGGATGGAAAGAGTGAGGGCTGTTCGGCAATATTACATAACGCATTTCAAAAAAAGAAAAGCTTATTTTAAGCTAAGCCTATTGTTTGTGCAGCAAAGCTAAATTCTGTGGTGTTCTGATTTATTAATATAGTGGGGGCGTGATGCGGTTTCAGACTGGTCGCTGCAAGTATCAGTAATATGCAAGATTTCATAAATGTGTCAGGTTGCATAGAAATGTTTTATTAATCCTACAGAGGCTTTTATGTATTTTGCTGTGTTTTGTTGCATAATTTATGCAACTATCATGAGTATACGATCACACCTTATTACCTTAACATTAGGTCAATTAGAAGATATTTTACTCTGTTTTAGCTTGTATGAATCTGAATTCTGACTTATGTTCCTAGACCAGAGGTGCTTTTAGATGAAGATTAAAGGTGATTTGGAGGTTAACGTTAAATATTGTTTTATGAATTAAGGTTCTAGTATCATTTCCTCCAAAAGCTGCCTAAATGACCCACGTCCTAAAATACAACAGAAACTGCAGCAGCGGCACCCAGTTCTGCGGTCCTGAGCAATAGTGAGTACTGGCAGCAAAACAGGTACTTCAGCTCCTGTCTCGTCTAACAGGATCTCAGCTGAGCAATTAGAGCCCCTAGGCCTGGTTTTGTTTTCTGCTTGTGTAAATCGAGTTACTCTAGTGGGCATGGCAGCATCAGAGTTCTCGACTTCACCCTTCCAGTTGTATTCCCATTTAATCAGAGCAGGGTGGATTTAACCAAAAGTAAATGTGGTGAAATAGTTAAGAATCAGGTCCAATGAATGAAAAACTTGTGCAAAAGTGATGTCGTTTACAGGAGAACTTGACCTTCTTTCCTTCCTGTCTACAAATAAACAGCTCTGGAGTTGTGAGCACCAGTATTAAGGGATTAACTGTAAAAGATATGGAGAAGGTGATGACAAAGCCCCTAGTTCTCTGGATGCTTTGGAAAGGTCGTTACCATCATCTGTGTTTTGCAGTTGGGATTGAAGCACGGGGGGCTGAAGTGTCTTGCCCAAGGTGGGTGGAGAGGCTGGGCCAGAGCAAGAAGCCAAATGTGTCCCTCCTGTGTCCCCAGCCCTGGCTAAAGATTGGTCAAACGGCCGTCCCCGCTGAAATGCTGTGGACCCCAGTTTGCACTGTGTCTCTGAAGCTGCACTGACACTGGCATGTGTTTTTGTAGGGGTGTCAAGTTTTCACCCACAGATGAGATACTTGACCATATAGTCCCCTGAATTTAAGCTTCAGGGATCAGATCTGCTGAAGAAGCTATGCATCTCATTTCTACCTAATTTATGGCTGAGATTAAATAGGAGGCAGGCTTCCAAGTTCCCAGCCCTCAAGTGCCTGAGACCTGCACTCCATTTTCGAACGTGCTTGTGCAGCAAAGGAGTCTTCCTTGTAGTTGGAGTCCATCAGAAAAAAAACTGTTCAGAGACAAAACAAGGGGAGACACTGGCAAATTACCCCTCCGTTTAAAACACACAGAACCATTGCAGGGAAACTCCATTGCACTGTCCAAAGGGGAGAAGTTCCTTAAAAAACTGGATGAAATCACTGCGCATGGCCCAACTATAGAACATTTTTTCTGTTTAATGTGAATGCAGTGATTAGCTGTATAATTAGTGTAGTACAGCGTGATTGTAACTGCTTGATGGCAGCCTCTTCATGGTCATGAGAATAAAAGGAAAATGGAGCAACTGAGAGCAACCTGGTAGCCACATGTAGGGAGGTAATCAAGAAACTCTAGCAAATTTTGTCAAATTGAGTGAAGTGCAGTCTGGTGGCTCGAGGTTGATGTTTTCCATTTGTGTTAGCATTTCTCTTTAATGTTGTCCCAGGCATTGACAGTATAAAGGTTCTGTAATAGCCTTGTTCTCTGCTGCTGTCTCCTCGCTCGCGTCGCCTGCACTTCAGGAGAACAGTTGCTGTTTGGAGGTGTCGGTTCCTGTTGGGAAGTTCTGTGGGGATAACGACAACGTCATGGGTTTCAGCAGGCCACCCTTCTGCCCACTTTCATTGAGAGCTTTCAAGGGACACGTGCTTTCCTTCGGACTCTCAGCAGTTTGCCTACACAGCCAAGATGGGAAAGGTTCTTTAGCTCCTAGGATTTCCGGGTTTTCCTTTAGTTCTGCTAATTGTGGGTTTTGTCTTTACTCAGGCTAGGTATGAACTAAAATGTACGTGCTTTGGGATGACGTATAGATGGGTTGTTGCCAGTCCCTCATCAGGGCAAGAGGAAAGTGAAAACTTTTTCAGGTGTATCCCCCTAGGACTGCTGTATAGCACAGGGTGAAAGCGAGCTCAGAGCTTTGTCAGCCCGGCTGACTATGAGCTTCGTCCCCGTGTTCTTACCAAAGGCTGAAGTATGGCACATCTGGGATTCAAAATGCGTGATCCAGTTGAACAGAAAAAAACCTTGAAGATTGCGGGCCTTTTTTGTTGCAAAATAATCTTCCAGGATCAGTGACAGTCGCTGGCTGGCCCATATTAATGCTGAAACATAGTTGCCCTCTGCATCACAGATGAGTTTTATGGAGCGGAGTGCTAGAATGGGCTGCTAGGTTAGCGGGCTGAGTGCAGATGTGTGTGGCCTGAGAGGTGCTGTTTGGGTCCGTGCAGCCCGTCCCCAGGAGCCCCCTTCCCGTGGCCACCGGGGAGCCCACGGAGGGAGCCCTGCCAAAGGCAGCCGGCGGCAGCGGAGCTGTGCCAGCGGCCGCCTGTTTGTGCTGTGCATGTCCGAAAGGTCACGGCTGCAGTTTATCTCTTCGGCTCATCTCTTCTTCTCTTTCCTTCTTACTACGTGCGCGGTAGCCTTGCGAATGCTGTGTATCGTGAGCGGAGAGCTAGGAAATTGTCTTCATCCTGTGAAGTTTCCCATAGGCAAAATCTTCCCCGGTGAAAGCTGTCCCTGTGGCACAGCGGTGTCACCGTGTTGGTTCACAGGGCAGCTGCAGCTGCATTTCCGTGCCCAAGGCAGAGCTTAGCTCTGGGCAGGAGGTTCTCCTAGGGAAGGTGTCGCCTCTGAATCAGCTGGGCTTTATTTTATTTTTTAGTCATATTTGTGAGGTAGAAGGACAGTGAGCCATGAGAATGTGCTGTACGTCTTTAAGTATATGATCAATTTATTTTTGTAGGGGAAGTAATAGATAACATGGCACAGCATGAAGTTATAAAAGGAGGTTGCAGTCAGTACTGCTGGCATCCATTTAACTAGAGAATGTGCCCTTAAATGTCAGCAGACTCTGCACGAAGCACTGAGTTATTTGAGACGACAACAACTTTGATGTTGATGTTATCAACAAAAATGCAGCGTATTAGAAGCAGCGCTCCAATTTTGCCAATTTTTTTCCCCTATTGATAAAATGACGAGCGCTTTAGCAGCGAGCGCTCCGGGGAGGTTAGTGAAAGCCTCGTGGTTGCCCTCGTGGAAAGGCTGCAGCTGGAGCTGGCTGCCTTGCCCAGGCCTCGCCGGCGCAGTCAGCGCGGCGGCTCCTTTGCCGCGAAGGTCCTGCTCCTGCCTCCCACCTTGTCCCCTCGGACCCGCGGATGAAACGAGAGCAGGCAGTCCGGGCTATAAAAAGAGCAGAGGCTGCCGTCGTGTTTGCGCTCTCTCACAACACAGGAAGGGCCCTGGGTGATGGGGGCGCAGGCTGGTCCTGCCTGGCCAGGGCGCCGGGGAGCTGCGCGGGGCGAGCGCGGGCTGGGCCTCCCCCTCGCGTCCTCCCCGCCGCCCAGCGCCTCGGGGCCGTTCCGAGCCAGAGGTTGCATTAGCCTGAGTTTAATACCCCTGATGGGCCTGTCATCCCTGAATTTATCTAATCCCTTTCTGAACCTATTTGTGTGCCTGCTTCCAGAACATCCTCTAGCAAAGGGTTTTGCCCTTTACTTACGCCTTGTATGAAAGAGCACTTCATTTGCTCATTTTAAACCCTCCATGTGATTGCTTTTTTTGGGTATTCCTTACTTCTTTCATTAAAAGAGCACAGACCACTTTGATTTCCTAATTTTCTTCACGCTCTTCATGATTTTATAGATCTGTCATCTCTCAGCCTACTCCTTTCCAGGCTGAGAACTCTATTTACTATCTCCATATATCAAAAGCGCTCCATCACTTTGATCATTGCTCTTGTCTGCCCCATCCCCTTTCTAGTTCTGTTAGATCAGCCCGTGTCCTCTATCCATCCTCTATCCATCTATGTCCTGCTTTCACAGTCATTCCCTTAAAGGGGAAAAAAAAAACAGATTTGGGAGCCCTGCTCCTGGCGAGGGACACCTGGGCTCTGCAGTTGCTCCTGGGCTGCCGGAGCTTGAACCTACCTGAGAGACCCACAGGCTCCCATTCCCCCTCGGCGCTCCGGATCCGCCTCGCGCCTCTGCTGCCCCATCGAGCAGTCCCTGCATATCCCGTCAGGGATTTAAAGAAAGCAACAAAAAGCAAATGTTAGTTGCCAAAGGTCTGTGTCTTCGTGGTAACGTATACAGGCGTCCCCACAACTCCTCCAATTTGCAGAATCCCAAATCGGCGCAGCAGTCGTGGGTGTAGGAGGTAAGGAATCTGGGTCAGGAAGGGAAGCCTGGGGAAGAGATCACACGGATCTGGTAAAACTCCAAGAAATACAGGTCTTTGAGCAGCTGGCTGGTAAACTGGCGGGTAGTTAATAGCAGCCAGTGAATGGCAAAGTATACAAATAAATGGCTACATAACCCTCGTAGCTCCTAATTTTGTTTCTCAGACTCAAAATCAGTACGAGGTGCTATTGTTTAATGTTGTTAGTTATTGCTTGTCATACAGTACAGCTCAGAGGTCCCATGATGATGCTGTAAAAATGTAGAGTTGATGGGCTACATTTCATACTGAAAAATCCCTTTCAAAATAGCTTGTAAATTCCTAAAAACTTCTTACTGCTTAGTAAATCTTTATATATTCCTGTTGCATCAAGAACTTACTAAATTATTACTAAACCTAGCAACTTATAAATTCTTTCATGGATGTACTCTTAAGCATGTATTGTACACAGTATGCACATAGGAAAACTTTTAATAGGAGGTATTGATCAGTTATTGTTCACAAATTGTTAATAAATGAAATCTCAATAGGCTATCAATATCAGGAAAGAACTGACTGCTGTATTTTCTCCAAGGACAATATAAAAAGAAATTAAAGGCTAAGCATTTAGCCATATAGGATTAGAAATCTCTCAGGAGGATTCAGTATGTTTGTCCAGTCCTTGAGACTTGTTGAATATTAGCAGCCAAAATCAGTATTTTTGAAAACAACTATTGAGTACCTCCTGAAATCAACCGAAAGGACCTTATTTTGCTGAGACTTTTCTTAAGCTTTCCTGTATTTCAGTCCCTATATTTTTGTCAGTGCTTGGCACATTTTAGTGACCACTTACGCCTTTTCTCAAACTGAAATAGTTCTTAAAGTTCTAAATTAAGTTCTGAAACTTAAAATTAAGTTTTCAGAGCTTCATACAAATTAATTTATCTCACCAAAGTCATTTGCATAAAAATTGTAATTTGGCAGAATTAACATAGCAATGTTAGATAGCTTGTGGCAGGAACATGAAATTGCATCCGGGATTAGGAGCCATTTTTTCTAGGTACTGTCCATATGCATGATTTAAAAAAAAAAAAAAAAAAAAAAACACTGTTAGGAGAGGGAGCTTAGAGTCCAGCATCAGGATTAAGCACTGGTTATTTTGCATTATAATTGTCCCGGAAATTATTCACAGTAACAGGAATGATCCGTGGATGTTTTGCTCCTTTTCCTATGCTTATGTGTTAGCAGTTTACACGTTTGCTCTAGCCAAAATCCCTTTGTTTTCATTTCAGGGACTAACAGAATTATGGATGGCTATATCGATAATCTCAGGGCTATTTTTTATGTTGAATCTCTTACAAATCTGCTCTGCTTAACGTTAAAAGCATCCTGCAAAGGTGCGGTAAAATGATATTGAGAAAATATAATAAAGTGAGATGTGTGCGTACGTCATATTTATGGGAGCTTTTGAGAGTTGTGTGCACACGCTGATGTGATAAAACACCCATTGATTTATGTGTAGCCACAGAGCTGTCTCTGTAATAAAATCATAAACCTGAGATGAGTGACACGGTGGTACCTACTGCACTTGAGAGCGTTCCCTGTTTTTCTGTTTTTACTGTTGCAGAAGTTCTCAGCAGCTGTGGAATACATAGAGCATGTGCAGCCTGACAAACTGACTCTATTTCCACCTTATAACATTCATGTTTTACCATGTTACTTTTGTGGTCGGGATGGTTTCCTCCCCTCTGCTGTTGGCTCTGTTCCCGCTCGCGCTTCTCTCTGCTCCGTTGTATCCACTGTATGGGAACGTGTATCCACTGTATGGGAACGTATCCACTGTATGGGAACGTGTATCCGCTGTATGGGAACGTGTATCCGCTGTATGGGAACGTGAAGAGCCGCATTACGAGGGCACCCGCTAGCTCAGGGACGTGGTGGTGGCCCAGAGCAGAGGCCGGTGCTGAGGCCTCGTGAATTCTTTTCTAACCTTTGTGTGCCAGTTTCTTGCAACTGATGACAACGTCCTACTGAGACATCAGGATGTTTTTGTGACTGCTTTGTTTGTTTCCTGTGTTTCCCTAATTATTCTCTCGCCTGGGACAGAACAGCGTGTGCTCACCCACAGGAGCTCTTGTATACTCACTGTACACAGGAGGCACTAGAACTATGGAACGAAGCATATTTGCTTCTGTTTGTCTTCTTAAGCATAGGGTTTAAATTATTATCTAGCTATTTTGATTGCCTGCACATGACTAAGCCATATATATCCATACGGATGTGAAAGCAAGGAGGAACTCTGCTAATATATCCCTCCTATGCAGTAACTGACCCTTACCCAGTTTTTCACTCTTACATTTTTCTCTTTCATTAATATTATTACTGGTATCTTTTGGCATCCACGGGTGCAGAGTTGCTCGGGGATGTGCTTTTCTCCTCTAGGCCCTAGGGTCCTCAACCACCACGTTCCTGTCACAAAAGAAGTCATGTGGTGGCTGTGACCTTTTGCTGGGAAAGCTCCTAGTGATTTAAAGCATATTCTGTCCCCTTAAAATAGCATGGCTTGATGGTAGATGCAGTAATTTCATAAACTAGGAGACTGCTTTTAACAGATTCCTTGCCAGAAGTATGGTAAGCAGTCATGTAGTTTCTGCCATCTGCATAGCACAGTCTAGAGAATGTCATTTTTTGAACATCTGCATCAAACCTATAGCTTCTTTGTGCAATATCAGAGCTTTCTGAAGGTACCTCTTGCTGAAAAGCCATCAAAGGCTACAGAACTAATTGTGCAAAGGGTAGTTGCTGCAAAGGCAGTTTGCTTTCATGATTAAGTGTTTGCATTTATTTATAATCTCCATTTGACTAACTTCAACTTTCAGCACATCCTGGTATCTTCTGATGCCTTTTCTGTTAGATCAAAGACTCACAATTAGAAATCTGTTCTCCATGTAGGCGTTTGCAGGATGGAGCAAAATAATTTCTTTGCTGTTTCTTGGATAAACCAAATCAATTGAGCTTCTTAAGCCTCTTATGAAATATGTTGCTCTAGCCTTCAGATCACCAGCATAACCTTTCACTGAACCTCATGCAATTTTTAGCCTCCTTTAAGGTTTTACAAACAAGAACTGGGCACTGGCTCCCAGCAATTCTTGCAGATACTGCAGGCAAAAATAATCACACCTTCTAACTCGTACTTGATAGTGCTTGTGTACGTGAGTACTAATGATTGCTTGACCTCTCAACAGCATCGCTGTTCAAGAACCTCTTATTCCTGAGACTGCTTTTGGTAACACCCTGGCACTGCAGGGAAGAGCTCCCATCCTTGGAGTGGGACATATCCTTTGCTCCTAAGGACACGATCTCGTATGCTGCTGTGTGAAAACAAGCTTTGTTCATACAAGCCCAGCCACCCAAGGGATGTAGAATTTCCATCATTAACAACTCCCTTGAGTTTTGCCTCAGTTTTACTTCTAGGAGAGCCCCCATAGGCACCTGAGCCATAGTGAGGACACCTCATTTCAGTTCAGCATCTCTAGGAGCAGGGGCTGGTTTTAAAAGCATTTGTTTTGCTCCAATCAATAGCAAAAAAAGCAAAGGTAAACACTACAGTGAGTGTATAAGAAAGTAAAGGGGTCAGACAAATTCCCTTGGTTCTGCAGGTTTATCTTCTTTTTGTAGCTTCAGTAGTAAGTTGTGTCATTACCAAATCTGTCTTCTAACCTCTCCTTGACCTAACTCTGCTAAATTCCAGTGGTCTGGAAATGAAAGTACATGTTCTAGATGTAAGGTGTAAGAACAGCAGCTGCAGTTACACGAGCTCAAACAGAAATGTCCGAGGGCTGCCAGTTGTCTTGCCTAGGGGCACAAGAGGATTGCCAGCTGGGGTGAGGAAGGAGGAAGTGTTTCCTTCCTCTGAGGCATTACGTAATTGGCCAGGTATATTGTGTGTTTTTGGTTTTATTTATTTATTTCCCTACATTTGTCCAGAATCTAGTATTTAAGCAAGTGCCATAGGAAGATGTCAAGCTAAAAAAAAAGAAGGGAAAAAAAAGGGGGGGAGGGGGAGCTCATGTATTACAGCAATTCCTTTTTATTTTATTTTTAATGCTGTCCAAAATAACTTGAGATTCACTATGTGTTTTACCACTTTATAATGTATGGCCCTCAGCACAGCCCTGCCACATTTATGACATAAATTTGATGGCAGCTGAGGAATATAGTTAATCCTCTCATTTCCTTGTGGGGAATCACAGTTGGGTCAAATGCAGCAGTTTGTGTTCTGCTGTGGGGATACAATCTGTGTTACAGTGTGGGGCTGCTTGTTTCCTTGCAGGGGGGAACATGAAAAGCAGGTGAAAATGCCGGCTGCCAGGATCTCACTTGAGTGATACTGTTTCTCCACATCCCATTTATGAGACACCAATAAAGCAAAGCAATTCTCTTTCATCTTGCAGCTTACTCTTCACCAAAGTAAAACTGGAATGGGTGCACAAAGGACCTGAAGAGGCTCTGGTGACTTGCAGACATATGTTGCAGATGTGGCAGATGGTATATAATGTTTCACAGCACAGGTAGGCTTTCTCCGTGGTCTAATCAGAGATTATAACAAAAGTGTGGTTTTTTCCTTTAATTGTCCAGTTATTGAAGTTACTTTGCAAAAAGGGTGTACTGTTTAAAAAAGAAATACATATAATATTTCCAGCCAAGAATTAAAAAAAAAAAAAATGCAAGAATTTAGGAAGCAATTTGAACTGAGAATTTCTGATCTGGATGTTTAAAATGAACATCTCTATCCTTAATCAGATGTTTAGAATAGAGTAGGGCTGATTTTTTGCCCAGCAGTGATAAGCATCCATTTGCTGCTGTTTAGGTGAATAAGTTGGTAGTGATTCTTACCACCTAAGACTGTGGAGGGGAGACACAGTCCTGAGCTGAATAAGTGAAGAGATGAGACAGCTACCAAGTGATGTCTCTTCCTTGCCAACCCACTGTGGATGTTGCCCCCGTTGGGGTATCCCTGTACAACTATCTTGGGAAGGTTATGATGACACTACTTACCTTTTATGTGTAATGCCCAGAGAGGCTGTTTTGAAAGAACAACATACTTGATAGCAACAGTCATATCAGCAAGTCGCTGAAAGCTTGTAGTATTCCCCCAATTTGTGTACATATTTACATAGGCCTTATAAGCACCAGAACTGTATGGATGGAATGAAGCATATCTATGTGCGCATTGCCCTTGAGGTGTTATTAGAAATTCTTTGTTGCTTTAGCTAATCAGCTGCAGACCAAACACAAAAATCAAGATACTTATATAGCAGAAGAGAAATGGCCTCTTACAGGCTGGAATGGCTGATTTCCATAAGTCCTAGACTCTTTATGTAAGGATTCAGTCCTGTACCTCTCCTGCGAATAATCTCTATGCCATAAGCAGGCCTCATGAAGCTGAACAAATCCAGCTGAGCAGATAGCACAGAGTAAGACTAACTCTTGCAAGGGAAGACTGCAAACTTCAGTCTTCAGTACACCTGAAGAGTGAGGTGGAGATCAGACAGCTCAACCATATGTGCTACACTTGGGTCCCAAGATGGGTTTTGGTTCTTATAGTTAAAAAGTCAAGAGGCAGCAGCTCTAGACTTTTAATAAGCATTGGCTGTACAAGCCGAAGCACAAGAAAAATTAGGGTTGTTTTTAGGAACTTGTATGTTTTAGAAACTTTTATGTTATTCCCAGTGGGGCTTTTTAGCTTTCTAAAAAGTACTTCATGCCGTGCCCTGTATTGGGAGGTACTGCCTGTAGAGTAACAAGAGTGAAGTTGGTACCTGCAGTATTAAAGTCTGAGTTCAGAGACCTAGGAAGCCTCTTGTTTGAAGCAAATTGCAGCAGTATCAACTAATAGTGGCAAAATACTCTGGGATGGGTTTTTATAGGAACTTCAGGGAAATTTTTGCAGTGATACTTGGACACAGGTTTTTTTAGGGCCTCTTGAAAAACAGAAGCTGGTCTTTGTATAAAGAAAATGAGGTCTGGTGTACACAACACTTCACTAATTCAGTCAGTAGCTAATGACTTATACTGTAAAGTTGCATTTTAATTATGTTTGGTTACATTTGTCTGGCCTTAGTGTCCCAGCTTTGCAATCTTATTATGACGTTCTCACTAAAGAGCCTTTCAGTCCTTGCTATTTTCTCCTCAGGGAGATACTGAAGGCCCTGCTCCAGTCTTCTCTTGTCTTCTCCCTGATAAGTGAATAACAGACTGGGTAACAGTAACAGTGAGGTGTTTCCTTCAGCTCCTGTTGTGACTGTCTTCATTTACTCTCTCAGCTGCCTTTTAAAGCACGGCCCCTGGAGCCATGTTTGGCGTCCCACCATCAGCCTTTCCAGTGTCATACACATGTGGCAAATGACTTGGCTGCTGTCCCTTCTGTGGTGTGTGGAAAGTCATTCTTGGCTTAAGGCCTTGTGCTGCAGTTTTGAAGGAGGAGCTCACGTTCAGCCCATTTCAGGGACTATTAAAGCCTCTGGAAACGACTGTTTCACAGAATATGCCCCACCTGCTTACTAGGCTGCGATTTTGGTTCGTTTTCCCAGGTAGAAGGCCATGTCACTGGCTGTGTTTAGATACACTTTGTTGACTGAGGCCACCTCATCAAGACGGCTCGGAACGCTCATCTCCTGTTGTCGCTTTTGAGCGTGGCCGACCCTGCGCTCTCCAGCCGCCTCCTCAGCTGCGCTTTACGGCGCCAGGGACGTGCGAGTCGGCGCTCGGCCCCGTGCCTGAGACGCTGACACCTTGGTGCCGATTCCCACACCGCAGCAGGTTTTGCCTCAGTTTCACAGTTGTGCAGTTCCACCTCACAGCACTTGTGTTTTCACACGCTGTGCCTCTGCCAAGCGCGATGGCAGAGCGTGCGTACGGCAGCTGCAATGTGGAGAAACTCCTGTCGTTGCACGAGCAGCTCCCAGCCAAGGCAATTACAGCTGTGCAGATCCCCGCCAGGTAAGACAGAGGTGCAGCACAGACAAGGTGGTTTTTCCTCACATCTGTCACAGCCTGGTGATTTCAAAAGCAATGTGGATGTGTGAAACGGTGCAGGAGCCAGCCAAGGCCAGAGGTTTGTGTGAACAAGTCCAACTGCCCAAGAATTCAGCGCCCACTAACAAAAACTATAATTTGGATTACAAAGCCCAAATAAAAGGTTAATTAGCTATTGTAAATATGATTATAACTGCCATGAATGGCAATAAGTAGCTGTCAGTACTAGACTGTATAACCGGCAAGAACAAGACTTTATCTTTTGTTATTCTCTGTGATAACAGAATAATCATGTTTAAAAACAAATAGCAGTCCCAAGCTAATTCTTTTGCTAGCTTTAATGCAAATTCAAAAGCAGTCTTGCACAATCCAGACCAGAGGGCTGATTACACTAGAAGAGTAGGCATCGGAGCAATCGGGAGCCTATCTTTTTTTCCTGGGGCAACACTGGCTCAAGGCTGAGCTGTGCACTTGGAAGGGTGCCAGAACAAGCAGCAAGGACAATCACCTTTCCTTCTGCTAATTTGCCCCATAATGGCTGATGAGAGGAGGTATCATCACCATCTGATCCCAGGGCGATGGCAGCATGCGTGGTGACAGGAAGGCTCAGGAGATTTGCATTAAGTGGTTTCCATTTAGGCACCCGAGGTTTTATCGGTGTTTCCTTTGGAAGAGCTCTGCAGAGGACAGAAGTCAAGTCAAAGAGCAGAGCAGATATTCTTCCTTTGATAGCGCAGTGCTATGTAGAAGCTTTTATCCTTCTCCTCCTCCTAGGGGAGAGAACATAATCCCTCTGAAGTGAGGAAATTTGCACCTGTGCAGAAGCTGGTAATTGGTCGCTTTGAAGGGATTAGCGTAGGGGTCCTGTGAACAAATCCTGCTGCAGGTGAACCCGAGGGACAGTGGTTCTGCCTGGGGAGTGCCAGGGGCTCTCTGGGCTCACTCCAGGCTTGTGCAGTGGTTCACAAAGACCCCAGTAGTTCCATAGCTCACTGGTGGCAACATCTCCTGGAGCCCCTGCTGGCATTATGTCACTGAACGTTTGATTTCTGCTCCGCTTGCGGGGCTTGGGGTGCTAAGATGACCCATTCAAGAAGCTGATCACCTGCACCAGGAAGACTGGGTTTTCAGATCCAGAAGAAGTTAGCTGAGATTATTGCCTCCTCTGAGGAAAACATGGTCTCCCTGCTGAAAGGAGGCTGAATAACATGAGTTTTATTCCTTTACAGTGGCTCCGAGAAAGAGAGTAGTGTAACGGAAGTGCCAATGATCAAAAAGCATAACGGAATGCATCTCACAATCCCAGATGCCCATGACACCGACTCTGGTGAGGAAACAAGATTTTTGCTTGCACATCCTAAATATGCACTTTAATGAGAGAAGAATGTGATATTTTCTGGTGGGGAGGTCTCTGGGATGGGAGTCAGGATCTGGACTCTGCTCTTGGACCTGTTGCAGGGTTACTTCTTGCTGCTGAGAGAGTCACTGTGGTTTATTTGTACCTTGGCTTCTCCAGTTATGAAAACAAACCCATGGATCCCTGATTTCTTTTATAAAGCTCTAAGACAAGCATGAAGTCTATTAGAAGAGAGTTTGTTATACCCCTGCAATAACTAATTTAGTCCCCTCACAAATTTAACCCTTTTAAGTGTCTTGATCATGCCAGCTAATACTCTTCTTTAGGAAAGCTGAATGTCATTTCTATTAGAGCCAGGATTGGGTCTTGGATTTGTGCAAAAACTGTGTGATTGTTGCTATATGGAAAACATACAGCTACAGCAGCACATACCATCAGATATAAACACCTGAGACATCCAAGCTAGTCTTGGCAGAAAGGGTGAAGGAGACTTTCTGACTGTGCTGCTGACTTGTGATTTTATCATGTATCTCATGATATCTGGTGTTTCCTTTAAAACTTCAGCTTCCCAAAAGCAGATAATTATGCAAGAAACTTGCCTTTATTTATTTATATTTAGGGAAGAAACTTTCTACCCTTACAGATACAGAGAAATACTTGGGGGGGGAACATTACAGATTCAAAAAATGGACAAAAAAGTATGAAAACTTATTTATTTTTAAAAGTTTTTGAGCAAGCTTGTGCTTCAAGGTCATGAGGTTATGGTTTGTTCAGGTCTTAATCTTGAACATCTAGTATTGGCAAAACTGAATGCACACACTTGGCACACAGGACTGGAGAGGAAGGCAAGTTCCTCAGTATTTTTTTATATACATATATGCATATAAAAAATATGCACACATATATATGACTTTTATTCAGTTACATGTGTGCAACCCCATTTATATTCCCCTGATTTTTAAAGTGCGCCGCAAGGGTAGGTCTTGAGCGTACAAACTCTTTGGCATCACAGTGTTATTCAGCGTGTCTGCTCTTTTGTTTGCAGTGTTGAGCCCTTAGGGGCTCTATTTATGACATTGCAGTCTTACTGATTCTATATACCTATATTTATGTAAGTTTTAATCTGCTTATGTTGCTTCTCTTGTATTACCCTTTACTGAGGTGAGTCTCTGTACTTTGTTTAAATCCTTTTTTCTCATTGTTTGTATGAATCAGTGTTCTATAGTATGTGGCTTGCTTAAAGGGAAGAAGGCAAATACAGCACAGGTGAAGGGCAGATAGAGCACAGGCAGTAAAGGGGATGTCCTGCATGAATTGCATGGCGTGCTGTTTGGCGTGTTACGAATGATGCAGAAAAGAGAGTGAATGTGGCGGGAAGCTTCCTGGTGATACAAAATCCTTTGAAGGTAGCGCTGAAGTTCTGCAGTAAACGTCCCCTCTCATCCCCAGTACTGGGCAGTAAAATGGAGTTCCAGTTTTAACGGGTGCATTCTGTAAAAATGATTTGATAGATAATTTGCAGAAACATCTCACTAAGCATCACTGGGTAAGAAATAGAAAACAAAACAAAATATTATTATGCCACAGCACGTTTGTGTCCATCCCGTTCTTGCTCTGTTGCTGAAGCAGTGTTTGGCTTTTGGTGCTGAGTCTGGCCGGGCCTGCGGCTGCACTTGCTGCCGAGGAGGAGGAGGAGGAAGAGGAGGAGGTCTGGGCCCTGGTGCCCTGGCGCAGGCGGCAGTTCCCCTGGGGCTCTCCGCAGCGTCACTGCAGCGCGGGCGCTCTGTCCCTGAGGAGGGTGGGCTGGACACCAGCCTCTCCCTCCATTGGGCCGCCAGGAGATTATTCGCTGCGCTAGAATCCTAGTTTGGCTGCCAGGGTGATTAATTCCTCTTTATTTCCTTCATCTCCCCCCGACCGGAGCGCCGTTCCTAGCTGAATTTGCGGATAGCGGGCAGCTGCCTCGCGCTTTCATTCTTTTTGTGATTTAGTCTTATCTTATAATGCTCTTGCCTGAATTGATTTAGACTGGGGAATTCTGTGTTTCTTATAAGCCTAGTAAATCTACTGTGGTGCATTTCTATTTTGATTTCCATTTTTTTCATCAGTGTAAAATGTCAAACCGGATTCTTTTTGGTCTTATGACAATCTTAAAGAATTTTAAAGCATTGTTTTAGGTGTATTTTATATGGCTTATACTCTGAGCTCATCCCATCAAAAACAATTTTTTGTTAATGTTTTTTTCTTTGTTTATTGCAAAGTGTGTAGAGGGCTTTCTTGCAAAATGTGAAGTTCATGCTTTGTCTAGTGGAGTTATTAAAAAGAGGAGACTGCACTAAAATAACAAATTGAAGTGATTTCTTATGCCAACATTTGCATGTATTTTGAGGCATGACATTAAAGTTCTGTTAGGCAGGTTTTGTGGCTTTTTTTTTTCAGTATGGAAAGATCCACATTTCTTTAGGAAAAGACATTTTGCAGTGATATAGTGTTGTTTTTCATGCCACAGGTTGGGTGGTGCAGCAGATGCGGGGCCCTGCCTTCGGTGCCGTGGTGGGGCAGGATCCTGCCCGCCCCAGCACTGCAAGGGCCACCACTGGGCTCCGGCAGTGCCAGGGTCACCATGTCCCCGTCTGCTGCTGGAGCCGGTGCCCGCTCCGCTCCAAATAGGCCTGACTGGCCCAGACCTTCTCCTGACGTGCCCCTCTGGGCAGGGGAGCGTTTGGGAGCATTGCTGGCAGTGAGGAAGAGGAGCAGGAACAGGCTGAGTGAAGAACAGGGGAGTGGGGGGAGCCTTTCCAGCTGGCGTGTGTGAGACCGGAGCAAGGAGCCTGATGCCACGCAAGGCCAGGAAGGGTCCTCTTCTCTGCCTCGTGTGGTTTCCCTACTTGCTTGAGTCTGAACAGCAAGGAAAATAAACATCAAAGGACTGAAAAGGCAGTGGCCGTTCAGCCTCACAGTAAGGTGGGAACCTCTCTAAAATGCACAACGTCGCCTTACAGTGGCTTAGTCCCCTTGGACTGATGTGGAAGGGACGAGCTCTAAGGGGGCCATCACCTAAGATGATTTTTTGAATCATCTAATTTTGAAATGCTGCTGAGCAGCAGCAGCCGCCATTCGCGTGGCAAACTTTTTGGCACGCATCCAGTGCAAGAAATTCTGCTGGGGCTTTGCATTGCTGGGGATGAGAGCCTATTAGCTTTTCCTTTATTAAACAACCCTTTTCTGACTTTGAATTCCTTGGAGTCATGTTTCACTGAAGTATCTCCTAAGTGGAGGGAGGGAGAAGAGCATGTGTGGGACAGGCAGGGGGAGGAATTCCATGCAGCGAAACAGGCTGAAGATTGATCTGTTAAATAAACTGTTAAATAAAATAAATTTGCTGTACCAAGCTGAGCAGCTTTTACTGTTCCATTAAAGCCATAATTACTACATTACTGCTTTGTCATCTCTTGGAGCGTTAGATCAGGCATGTCTTAGAAAACACGTAGGAATTTTAAAAATGCATCGAGGAAGAGCACATTTGCATTTTCCAGGCGAGCCGTGGGAGGCGCGCGCTGGGCGCTGCGGGGCTCCTCCTGAAGCTCCTCGGCTTAAAAAGAGCTGCATTCGGCAGCAGTGAGATAATGGGACCGCTCTTCCCCGCGCTGGGAGCTGCACCCGCAGCCTCTCCCTCCACCTTCGGCTTCCCCACGGGCAGGCAGCAGCGCCCTGGGCTCCACGAGGGCCGCGGGCTGCCCTGTGTGCGCGGGGCGCTTGGCAAGCGCGTGGGAGCAGGAGCAGGAGCGGGGCTCCCCTCCTGCACAGCGCTGGATTCCTGCCCGCCCCGACACGCACGACCTGGGGGACCGGGCGGCCTCATCCGCCAGCACCCCTGTCCCATCCCGACCCTTCCCATGCCGTGGGTGTTGGCACGGGCCAGGCGCCAGGTCTGGCTGCAGGGCCCCAGCACCATCCATCAGAGAGCACCCAGCCCCCTTCTAACAGGCTGCGCAGCGTGTGCCTGCAGCTGCCTCTTACCTCGCTGTCCTCGGCTTGCCCAGCTTCAGCCCAGCTTCTCCAAGTGCCTGTTGTTAGGATCTGCTCTTTCCTCAGCGTCCATCCTGCAAGAAGAAGCAGGATTTTAGCTCTAGCTTGTGGTCTACAAGGTCATCCTGTAAGAGTAAACTGAAGAGTTGTGCTAAGCAGGGCTAGTGCCTCAGTCGTGGTAACTCTCAAGAGAGAGCACTTGTCAACCTTACAGTCATGTTAAAGCTGCATATATTACATTACTTATTTGCCAAAGCTTTAGAAATCAGACTCAGAAATCTCATTTTGCAGCTTCTTGCTTTGCTCTCTTGGTCCTCCTGTGAGAGGTTGGCTCACCAGCATAATCCTACACACTACATACTTGAGACTGTGGTCTCTGGCGGGCATTATTGCTGGCAGTAGATTTGAGATCATGTTTTGTTCTCAGACATGTGGCTCCCGAATAATTTTACTTTTGTGTAGATATTACAGCACATGGTAAATATAGTCAAAGCACTGAAATGCTCTGCTCCCCAAAGTTAAATGATTAAAAATAAGCTATAAAACTGTACTGATGTTCAAATCTGTGCGCTATATGAATGGTCTCTACCCACTTTGTGGTATTTTACTAAGATTTTACATTAATGGGCCATATTTTGTAATTGTGTGGTGACAGTATGCTTATAAAATAGGTTATTAATAGATATTCTGAAGATGTATTCTGTGATAGAATCCTACTGTCCAAACAAGAAAAATACAGTTGCTTCCTCAACAGATTTTAACCTGACCTTTATAAAATTGCTGTCTGTTAATTCACTTGTTGGGGCTGCAGCCTTTGAGTAATTTTAACAGTTTGATGGGGTTGTTTGTTTGCTTATTTTTCAATAAATCAACCTTTTACAAAGCCAAGTTTTTCCACTGATTACACCAGGTGTCCGTGGAGATCTTATGACACAAAACTGATACAGAGGAGCGGAGAATTGGACTTGCTGTCTAATGAGCCAAAGAAACATTATGAAGTATAAAAATGTCCTATTCTTTTGCATTTCTTTGGTCCGTAGGGTCACAGCGAGCCTCTTCTGTTGCTGCATCAAGACTGGAGCAGGCCATGTCTGAAATAACCGTGCAGAGCACTGCACTGAAACAAGGACCTATGCAGCTGTGGACAACTCTAGAACAAATCTGGCTACAAGCTGGTAAGTAGTCCTGGTGCTTGGGGACAACCTGGAATTCCCTTCTCTCCATCTTCCAGTGGCAAGGACCGTGCAAAAACTGTTCTTATAACTGAGTTGCATGACATCTTCAGCAAAGGCTGAGGAAGTTCGAATTGTGAAGAGATTTTCCTGTTTTCTTCACACTTTAAAATACTGCTTTGTGGATGTTCTCCGTATGCCTCTTATTCATGAAATTCCAAGGTGACAAGTGTTTCCTGATGGGGTTTTTGGTGTCAGTTTGAATGACACAACATAAATATTAATGGTGTAGTTGAAATCAGGGCTGCTTCAGCATCTTATACCAGAATAAGATCTGCCCATCTACCCCAGCTGTTTTTGAAATAGCATTTATTGCATTCAGTCTAATGAATATGTATTTGAAATAGTGTGACTTTTTTCAGCATATCTCTATTTTTTATTAATACATGGAAGGCTTCAGTCTTCAGAACAATACGTTTTTGAAAGAAGAGCCTCAGCAGTTCTTCATTAGCAAATGGTAGTTGAAAGGGGGACATTCATTTTGTTTCTTATTTCTCCTTAATAGGACTGGGCAAGCCACATGTTAAACGTTATTAGCCTGGGAACGTTTCAGTCCTAGCTGAGTGTTAAGTGCAGATCAGTAAATAAGTTAAAGTCCTCCGCTCATTTTTTCCATGGCTGTTTGTTCCCAGGGACTCGTAGGCTGTGTGTTGGTTTGAGACCCTCTTGCAGGGACATCACAGCCAGGCTCGTGCGGTGAGAAGGAGTCTCCCCAGGGCTGACTTCCAAACTCGTGAAAGGGTTTTATGTAGGGCAGAGGAACTCGGCACATTCTGCCATTTGCATTCCAGCACTTCAGAATGGATTAAATATTCGGACCCTGCAATTTTGCTCTCAGAGATGCAGCTTTTCTTCTGCAACTGGGCCCATGGTTGTGTGCCTGAAATTGCATTTGAGTGCTCTGATTACTTCTTAGATCCCAGTGCTACCATTTGCACCAAGAAATGAGCAGAGCCTGCAAGAACCTAGCTGATAATTTGCTGTTCTGGCATGCAGGAGAACCTTTCAGATTCTCATTTGGCTAATCTGTGCAGTTGACAATTCTCATGTAAAACCTGGCAATCTCGCCCTACTTCTTGGGAAAGGTTTTTAAAGCTGGTTTTATGGGCCATTTTCTACCAATTAGACTTTACTTCATAATGTATAAAATACATTCCCTTCTTTTTGTTAGAATATGGCTTTTGAAGCCTAGTTAAAGAACAAAAGAAATCACCTTATGGCATGAATCCTTGAAGATAATCACACTTGCTCACCTATTTGCTTGTGAGCAAGCAAATTTCAGTGAGGTGCTTGTGGGCTTCAAAAACACTAGTAAGGCTTTGGTTTATTCAATTTATGCTCCTGATTCAAAACCAGAGGGGAGGTTAGTGGGAAATAAAGCAGAGCTTATTGTGCTGAGAAGTCAGGTGCCTGTTGTCCATCATGCTGCAGATTGCTGTAGGCAGTTTACATTTTTGCTGCAGTGTGAAAAGACAAAAGCAATAAAGACCTCGCGCTTGCTGCGCCCCAGCTGTGCATGGTTACAGTTACTTCTCTCTGTGAATCGCTGTGTATCTTTCTCTAGAGTGTTAATTAAATTCTTTTAACTAGGATTTCTTTTTATCTACTATTTTTTTTTCTGAGTTAGTCCATCTTTTTCTTAATCTTTGCTTTCTTTCATATTTACTCTTAACTGATCTCGCATCAGGATTGGTATTTGGAACATATGTGCTGCAACTGCTGTGCAGTGTCGTTCCTGCAATCCGTGGTTACGGGATGCAGGTTAATGAGCTCCTGTGAGGTCCTGCCCATTCTCTGCTAACGGTACCGTGGATCTTACACCAACCAGATCGAGTGAACGGAAGGGTCCAAAAGAGTCTCACTGGCCCTGTCTACTGGAATCCTCTCCTATGCAGAAGGAGGGGAAAGGAGGAACATGTATATCCACAAGAAGCTAATTAATTCCAAAATAGAACATAACATAACATAACTTAAAAAAAAAAGAGTAAACAGCAATTGAGGTCACTAAATGCTTTTGCTTTGCAGCACCCCCAAAATGAACAGCTATGTAAAGCAGCAGGGCATCAGCACACCTGCATCCAGAGTCCTTTCCTATCCATGAAAGATCCACATCAGTGTGCTGGAAATCTCAATTTGGTTTAGCTCGGACCTGTCCTCCTTCCGTCGATGACTCATCCTTTGGCTTTAGGCAAATTGCCTGACTTCATACCTCAGTTTCCTATCTCTGAGGAAGGACAGGGTTCATCTGCCTTTGGGAAATGACTTGTTTATTGTTTTTTGTTGTTGTTGTTATCAACACTCTAACCTTTTTAGGATGACTCATACATGTTTAGATAAAGTCATTACAATTTCCTAACCTCGTACGAGTGAATTTATACACAGCATTCATCTTCTCTAAGGATAGAAAAGACACTAACAGGATGCAGCTGGCCATGCCTCTGTGTGTAGGTATGGCCTCTAATTCCCCTCCTGTTCCATTAAAGCCATTACGGTTCCCCTGCCTCCTTATATCCCAAGGCACAGAAACTAATGGTACCAACTGACTGATCCAGTTAGAGCTCTCTGTGCTTATGCTGGAAAAAAGACATACCAAAAGCAAAAAAGTGTCCCACGGCCATGTGAAGCTGTTCCTGCTGCCCTCCAGCAGTGAAACGGGGCCAGGAGCCAGCGCACGCGGTTGCACAGGGAGCATTTGTGTGTGGTGGGGCTGTGAGGTGGAGCTGAGGGCGAGCAGCGGTTCCCGCATCGCCCGCACATGGCATGGGCCTGCTCAGCCCGCCCTGGGCAGCCCTCAGCTCCCGTCACAGAACCACAGAATCATTAAGGTTGGAAGGGACCTTTAGAGATCATCTAAGCCAACCCATATTTTTGAGCCTCTAATAAGCAACCAAGGAGCTGCTTGATGTATCTTTGTGCTCTAGAAAGAGCCATCTTCTCTTGCACACATCCCAGTTAAGCCATTTTCTCACTATGAATCTTATGTCCACCCACCTCCTGTAAGACACGCTAGGAGACCAGCCATCTGCAGGAGGGACCACAGCACCTTGCACAGAAGTGCTAAGGCTGGAAGGCACCTGTGGAAATCATCTGGTTCGGCCTCCTGCAGCCTCCTTGTACAAGGTGGCCTAGAGCAGGTTTCCCAGGACCATGTCTGTCAGGTTTTGAGCATCTCCTGAGATGGAGACTCCACAGCCACTCAGTCTGTGTCCAGGCATATTTGGAGGGTAGCTCCACGCTTAACCTGCCCATACTACGGGTTTTGCTGCAAAGTGCCTCTCTCATCCCTTTTCATAATGAGCCCTCTTGTCCTCTTGAGATGTGATGGCTTCTTTAAAGGAGGGAATCATCTTATTAGGCTTTTGCATTAGAAATCCCCAGTGTTACCTTGGCCCCAAGCCCAAGAAGCAGAGCCCCTTTCTCAGAGCCCCATTTGGGGGAGCAGTGCACCCTTGAGAGGGTGCTGCTGCACCCTCTCAGCTGCAGTGCAGCTCTGGGCCAGGTGGCTGCATCCACCATGAGCCCGTTTCTCCTTCCTGGTCAGCTCTGCATGCCTGGCTGTTTGAACCCAGAGAGGAGAGAAGATCTTTTGATGCCTTGTTGCAGGAAGAGCTGCAAGAGGCACCCAGGAGGTGGCTGGTGCTGCTGCTGCTAAAGGTACAGGCAGAAATCTGTGGCTTTGGGACTGCTTGTACCCCTACTTCTCCTTTTTGAAAGCATTCCAGTTCTACTCTCTTCTGTTTAGAAATTACAGCCACGCTTGTCTGCTGAGGAGTATATATTTGTAATGGTTTGAATTTATGACCAGAGTTTACCTTTAATCTGTATTTTGACAAGATCACTTTTGACCCCGAGAGCAAAGCAGGGGCAAAAAGTTAAAAAGAAAAAAAAAAAAAGAAAGTTTTAAGCGCTTTGGACAGCTGCCGAGATTTCTTATCTGAGGGATGTGTAGTTGCATGTCAGGCAGCAATAACTACGTGCGCTGTTTATACGGCGTGTTTCAGAAAGCTGCAGGCCCATTTAATAAGAGCACTATCACTCCAGCTCCTGTCGCTATATTATTTTAAGCTTTGGCTTTTCGCTACGGTGTCCACTTTGTCTTTCCGAGTGCTTTCTGTCGGAGGCTCCAGCTTCTGGCCTAGCGGCTCCGTGACCAAATAAGGCCCGTGGCGGCCGAGCCGGGCGGCTGCCGGAGCCAAGGGTGCCTGGGGGGGCCCGGCCACAGCCTCCCCAGGTAGAGCCGCCCGCCCCAAAGGTGCCTGCAGAGAGGAAGGGGCTGCCCTGCTGGGACCCCCGACTCGCGGTGGGGCTGCGGGGGGCTGCCAGCTCGCGCACTAACCCCGCAGAGGGGTCCGCTAGGAGAAGGAAGGAACGGGCTAATGAGCATGCCATAAATGAGACATGTAAAGGGAGCCAGTGCAGCGGAGAACAGTGAGCTAATGGAAAAACATCTGCTCCCCTGAGTTATGTGCAGCAGGAACTTTTTTTTTCCCTTCACAAAACGCGACTTATTTATTTTATTCAGCGTGGGCCAGTTCCTGGGATGCGAGTTGTGTCAGCGGAGACGGGCCTCGTTCCACGAGCGAGTGTCCACAGGGCTGCAGGGAGCAGCGCCCGCCCAGCCGGACACGATTCCCGATTCCTGCAGGCGTTCAGGTGCTCCGCTCCCCCTCCACAGCCCTGTTAGCTGCCGGGAGCCCCCTTGAATTACCAGCCCTGCTGCTAACGGAGTTTGCCAGGCTGGGGAGGTGTCTTTGCTGGAATGGGGGTTGGAAGCTGTTCCCTGATGCAGCAGTAGTTAGTGAAGCAATTCACATAATTTTCTTCTTTTTTAAAGCGCTTTCGGCTTGCAGCGTTCCCCGTTCCCTGCGGGAATGCTTCCGCTGCACAAGCGTGCTGAGTTTTGTGGCTCTTTACAGGGATATAAAGCAGTGCGAGAAGGTGGAGCCTGAGAGGGGAAGGGGAGGGAGGCTCCTGTGACAAACTCGGTGCTGAGGGGAATGAGGGAATGCCAAAAAGATGGCTCCGCCGCAGTATCTGCCTACCAGGAGGGGCTGGGAGCGCTTCGCTCCAGAGGTGGGAATGCTGAAGTAAGGTCCGACTGCTTACAACCCTGCTGATGAAGTCAAGCAGCCAACTGTGGGGCTGTTTAGCCTCCCCATTTTGCAAGCTCTGACCTAGACTTTCTGGTGAAGTCTCAGCATGATCAACCCCCCCATTTCTCCTAATCTGACTGGCCCTGTGGGGTATGAAGTTTTCATCTGGACTCTTTAGGTTGTATTTATTTTCTGAAAAAGCCGACAGGATTTTTTTGCCTCATGTCGCCAAAGGACACTCTTAATCGCCTGTCTCCCATTCCTCTGAGGCTTCTGAGTATTTCTTATTGCTGAAGCAGGATGGGGAACTTTGTGGACTGCAATCTAATGGCACAGATGATCTGCGAAGCCCCTGTGTGTGTTCTCGAAGTCTGGGGCATACAAAAATGCCCATGTGTGAACACCCACGTGTGAAGGAAACAGCTAGCAGTGCTCTGTGCTGAACAGTCTGGAGCTCCCGTGCTGGAAAATGGAGACGAATCTTTGTCACTGCCAGGGGCACTATGAGCATGGCAGGAATTCCCACATCCCACTGTTTCTCAGTAACCTTGGGGTAAAGGATAAGGTATGTTCAGTCTTCAAGGGAAAAGCAAGACTCCAGTCAATACCAGGAACAGAAATGTCTTTAGAAGGGAAATTGGAATTTATACTCGACAGGGGTGATATATGAAGACACAGAAACCCTTTCTTTGACTATACCCAGTAAGGAATGTTTCAAGAGAGGGCTTAAACAGCGTAGAAGGTATGTTTTGTGTTACCTGTATCAGTGGTGGCCTCATTCCCTGCAACGTGGCCCTTTGCTCCTCATAGTGTTCCCGAGTTTCCTCCTGCTAGCAGCATCATGTGCCAAACGTCCTGTCCTGTCCGAGAAACTGCTGTTTTGCCACAAGTGAGCAGCATCCCACTTCACTTTAAGGAACCAGGGGCCCTGTGGCTGGCTTTGTTGTATTGCAGATAATTTCTGATCACTCAGTTGGGTATAGCGAGTAGCTTGTGGTACCACAGGCCACTCTCTGCCACTTCTAAAGTCTTTGCTTCGATGCAGCATTTGTACACATAGAAGCTCAGTTGTCATTTCAGCCCATTTGATACCTGCAACTTGTAATTTTAAAGCAGGTCTGGGCTGCAGTTAACTACCAGTAGTCACTCTTGCCCTTTTGCCTGCGAAGACAGCCCCTGAGGACATAAATGTGTTGCCCTTTTCAAAGCACGAGTGGCTGAGCTCCTGTGGGCAGGAACCCTCGGCAGTGCCTGCGCTCACTCCCGTTCCTGAGCTGAGGGCAGTATCCCAGGCAATGGCTGCAGCTGCCTGGTAGCTCCAGGACTCCTCCATCTAATCTGCCTGCGGATCGTCAAGCTGTGTCCTAACAGGAGGCAATGACTAAACGTCATCTCAGGGAAAGGCAAGAAGGAGGGAGAGCCCTTTGTCATCCTAACAGCTCATAGGCACTCATGCAATTCCAAGGGAGCGGCCCTTCCTAGCTGGCTACGGGCTGCTGCACTGACAAGAATTAATAGCTCCTGAAGGCAGATGAATTTTATGGAACAGAAAGCACTTTTGTGTGCAGCCCCGCGGCCCGTGTCACCTTCTCAGAGGGTGAAGGGCTGCTGCCTGGTGTGCGGAGCTGCTGCTGCTTTGGCCGTGCTGCCTTTGCCAGGTCATTGCGCGGTAGCGTCTTTGGGGTGGAGGGGAGTGGATTGGCACTGCAGAGCTGGCTGACAAACTGAGCAGGATGATGTGGAGCAGGCTGCCTGTGGGAGTGAAGTGCTGCGTCTTGGATAACACTGAATGTGGCTCGCAAGGAATGAGATTTTAACTCTTGGGTGGTTCACGTCACAGAAATACACTTCAAAGTCATTTCATTTTGGCTAGAATTACAGCTGTTGCTGCTTCTGTGATGACAAGTGCAGTCACTCTTGACACCGCTTTGAAACGCTTAGGAAACTGGGAATAGCGTCAGCGTTTAAGGTGATGGCAGGCAAATATACTCCTCTGACAAGCCCTGTGATGCAGACATGACTAGATTACATTGCTGCTGCACCTCTGATGGGCTCCGTAACAGAGCCCTGTCAAATAATTTATCTTGAAGAGGAAAAAGGAGTCTGTATGCAGGACATCCAGCTCTGTCGGAGCGCTCTGGGAAGTGCTCTTTGTCCGTGCGATTGCTGCTGGTCTTTGGAGAGCAAGCACATGATAGAATTCTGGCATTTCTCACTTGATTAAGGATCTTTGCTGTAGATAAGCTTAAATGCCAGCAGCGAGACGTCTGGAAGAACTAGGAGCTAATATTAGGAGCTAATGATACATCGGAGTGGAAATACATGTCACTGTCAGACACTAGCCCCCCCAGCATTAATCCTGGAGTATCAGTGGGAATACAGCTGCAGGTCGGAGTAAAGGAGGCCATAACCACAAGAGAAGAGGACAGTTCTCTGGGAGAATTGCCGAGCAGGCTGGACAGGATGTGCCAAAGGAAGCCTCACGTGGATGAGGGAAAAAAGTAAAGCAGACTGGGGTGGATCCTGGAGTAAATGAGTAGCTGCTCTTGGTTTCAGCGCATGCAGGCTCAAACCTTAGAGAAGGAAAGGAGACAGTGCACACTTCTGTCTGCCTTTGCCCGTGCACAAAGTGCACCCTGCCCCAGCCCAAACCTGCGAGTAATAATCCTCAAGTCTTTCCTGCTGATCATCTGCGTTCACAGTTTATAGCCTTGCTCCAAAGAGGCTGCTAGAGGAGGTGGTGCTTCCAGGATCATCATATGCTCTCCTGGTACTTCCAGGATGGTCATCGCTCTTTGCATTTTAGCACTTGCAGAGCCTCTGGTAGTCTCTAGTTCAAAGCAGTTTGTGAATTTTTTTTCAAATTTCTATGAAGATGGTGTAAGAGATTGCAAGGAAGCCTGCAGATACAGCCTGTGGATTCAAAGCTGTAGAGAATGTGAGTACCAAAAACTATGTTGTCCAAGAGTTTGAGGTTCATCAGTGTTTTCCCTGAAGCATCGAACTTTTCACAGAGCAAGAATTACAGATCTCCTACACCTGTTTAACCCTGAGGAGCTACCTCCTGCTTTGGGTGTCACATCTTCTCCTGTCAGAACTTCCTTGTGTTCCTTGCTGCTCTGTTGGCCAGAAAGACCAGAAGTTTCTTTACAGCCTGAGTAAGTGATGCAAGGAGATATGTTAAAAAATCGAGTGGACAGGGAGCTGCTAACACAGGTAATGCAAAGAAAGGCATTTCAGTGCAACGGTGAGGAGCAGTGAGTATTACCATGGCAGATTTAATTTTTTGGTTTTGATTTCTGCCTCTAGCTGTGCTTTTATGCCATGTTGCGTAAGCGTATCTTGTTCATCTGTAAATAAAATGAGCATATAATAGAAGTGAAAAATGAGTTTACAGCAAACACATTTTAATGCAGGCCTAGATGATTCCCCATAATGTCTATTTTTAGCTAGGTGGGGGCACTCCTTTCCTTTCTTAACCCAAAGGCACCTCGTGTGCTTTTTTTTTAATGCAAATTAGACCTCCCACACCATTAAATCATTTTTATTGACTATTCAGCCTGCAAAGAAACGGACCGAACTTTAATATGCTACATTACCATACCATAAAATACAATTTGTAGATCTTATTTAGATTCTGTGTCACTGCCGTTCCTCTAAATAATTGTTATTACTGAAGAAGATATACAGGCAATGCTGAAAGAAGGAATAACTACTCTCCATTTTGTATGCATTGAATCACAGGCTCTACGTGATTCCACATCTAAACCCCCTTTCTCCTGTTCTTTTCTCAAATGAAACAAGTCACATTGCACTGTCGGTTGCTAATACAGCTTTTAATATGGCAGGATCCAGAAATTCTTTTGACTTCAAATAGTGCCAAGATCCCACCTCTTCTTTTATGCCGCTCTGTTTTTTCTACCTTTGCAAATGAAGTGTTTTTCTTCAGGCAGTGAATCAGCACTTTGCAGATGCCCATCCTCAGCGCTGCCACAAGCACAGCATCAGCTGCCGTGCAGCACTTGGCAGGAAGATGCCCTGTTCCCCGGGAAGTGCAAGTGAAGTGCTGTCCTCCCACAAACTCTGGGATAAGGCTGAGCACATACTCTGCTTGATGAGATACGTGGCTGGCTTTCTGGTGCCGGAGATAACTGCACCCTCCTGGAGCCAAGGGAGGGGATACGCGCTGGGATTTTGTTGTGATTAAGCAGGCAGAAACGCACATGAGTCACTTTCAAGAGCCTAGCTCTCCCAGAGAAACTAATGCTGCTCTCATGTTGACAGCCTTAGAGAGTGACATTTATCTGGAGCAAAACCTAGGGATGGTCAGGAACCATGGGAGCGTATTCCCCGTGTCAGGAGGAGCCCATGCAGTGGGGAAGGGTGTTCAGCCACAGTACCATTTCTGTACACGGTCATTTTTAGTGTTCCAGCAGAACTTGGGATCTCCGTGTGGTGTCAGGCAGGCTGAGGAGCAGCCTTTGTGCCATTCACTTGCAAAGCCTTTTGCAGGACAACTTGATAAATCTTGGAATTTATGTTTAGCATGAAGAAAGAATTGATAGCAAGTAAGTTGACAAAGTCAACTGGGATAGTTACTGGTTGCTGAGGAAAGTTAATGACTAAGTTCTTCCCAGAGTTCCCTTTTATTCTTCCGTAGAGCATATATGAGGAAGTAAATGGATGTATGCATAATATAAATAAGTCCTTATAATGCAAGCCTTCTGTTTTTAAAGAGACTCTAAAAACCCAAGAGACAGCCGTCCTATTAACTAAGTACATGAGCAGAGAAGAACTCATTTGATCAGTTTTTAAAGGGTGGAAATGGTCTTTTAAATAAGTTATTTAATATCCAACTCAGTCAGATGTATCCTATTACTCTGACATGTTTAAACATCTCAGTAGACAGTGATGGCTTCTTCTGTTCTTTTTCCCCCCAGATTATTTGGAAATACATATGACGGCTCCAAGTAGCTACCAGCCGTGCTTGCTGCGGGATCGGTTCAGCCTGTGTTTACATCCAGGTTGAAGAAACACTCTTGTGTATCTTCAAGGCTGTCCTCGGCCAGGAAAACACCTAAAAAATGTCCCTTAACATACAGAGAGAGCACTTCATTGAATGAATATTTTTGTAATGTTCATTCACTGAAAATAGTAAACACTAACCATATTAGTAGGCACTTTGCAGGATCATGCCCTTATGGTTTAATATTTTTAAAGAAAGAGTATAATTATAACGTGAAAAAAAAGGTGTCTGAATTGCTTCAGCTAATGGGAAGGTGGTATTTTATTTTCCTTTCTTTCTTTCTTTCTTTCCTCTTTTCAGCGGAGCTCTTCATGGAGCAGCAGCACCTCAAGGAAAGCGGCTATTGTATCCAGGATGCAGCTAGTCTTTTCCCCACGTCGCATGCGGTACTGTACATGCGTGGGCGGCTCGCCGAGATGAAAGGCAATTTGGAGGAGGCCAAGCAGTTGTATGATGAGGCCCTCACCGTGAATCCAGCTGGAGTGGAAATTATGCACAGCCTGGTGAGTTTGCAGGGGCTCAGCTCCATTAGGGTATTTATGTTCCCCATTAACTGCAATAAGAGGGGAGAGGGCCCACGCTTGCTCTGGATGCCGTTGTCTTCCTAATCCTGGAAGCAAGTGACTTTGTTCCAAGAATAAAAGGGGTAGCTTGAAGCTCTGTTTTAAGGGTGGATGGAATGTTTTCAATTAATTAGGACTTGTGCAAAAGTAAATATTTTAACTGATGAATGCTGATAGCTTTGGAAGTCAATTCACTGCTTTATTATTGCCTTTGCTTCCTTTCTTGCTGGTATGCATCTTAAGTAAGCAGTGCAGTGTTGCTGGAAAGATGATCTGAACTAAATAGCTATGGAGATACATACAAGGTTTCTGAATCTTGGACTGGAGTGTTGTGTCTACCCAAAGCAAGAAAAACTGTTAGTTTACAATAAAATGCATCTCTTAAACTAAGGCTCTGCTCTACCCTTGTGTAGGGGCTGTGGCTCTGCATTTCTTTTTCAGTAGCACTCTTATTTAGCAAATACTTCTGTTGCACCGTCTTCAAACTTATATACAAACACAGGACCTATAGCTTTCAAACTGTATTGTACAGGGAACTTTGTGGAAGGCCAGGACCCACTTCTGTTATGAAATCAGAACATTTAATCCTATTTTATCAGGTATGTGTCTTGTTAACTCTAGCCTTTAGATGTCTCTTAGATTTTAGAAGTCTCAGAGATTTTCTTAACCCATTTAATTTCTACAAGAATTCTGTATTTGAATGACCACAGTGTGTTTTTGCTGGCAGATATGTATTCCCTGGCATAATCGTAGCCCCAGTCGGATTGGCAGGCAGCTCTGAACCGAACCCGTCATAGCTGAAGGGTTATGAGTACACATGAGGACAAACAAAATGAAGTGATAATTAAGAGAAAATAGTGGAACCTAGAGGGAAGGAATGAGAGGAGAAGATTGGGTAATAACAAACGGTGAATGCTGCAGTGCAAGTGCCAAACCAGCAGATGAATAGCCAGGGTCCAGGCTGGGAGGAGGCTACAAAGCAGCTGTGCACGTGGCAGGCTTGTCTGCTTCATGGGTCGATAGTAGTACCTGGCTGCTGGGATCCAACCTGCACAAAGTCAGACTCTGAAAATCTGCCAAAATAGAGCAATACGGTTTGCTTGGTTAGTGCCACGACTGCAGACAAGGCACCAATGTCAGAGCAGCCATCGATTAGAGGCCAAGCTAATACTAACAGTATTAAATTTTGCCTTACTCTGTGGGCAAAACCATACGTTGTGTCTTCCCATTTCAGTTGCCTGTGTTTGTCACAAACTGTAACCATTTGGAATAAGGTTTTCTGAGCTGCACATCTGTTCTGGCCCATGAGCAAGTAGGGAAAAGGAAAGACAAACTTGATAACAGAGAGAAAAAAAAAAAAAGGCTGCCTGGATAGATGAGAAGAATGAGACTGCGTTAAGGAATAAGGCCCAGGGTGGGGGGTGGATGTGTTGGAAAGGATGAAAAAGGAAGGGCCTTGGATCTTCAAATCCGGAGTCCCCCCACGCCGCTGGTGTCAGCAGGTAGCAGTGCGAGTCCCTTGCTGAGCTGGGTGTCTCATCCCCCTCAGCCTGGCCCTGCTGGCAGCCCCTCGTTCCCACCTGTTAGCAACGGCAGCAAAGGTCTCTTCTCTCCCTGCAGATATGAATCACGGTGGCACTCACAGGATGCCACATGATGCCTTTCCTTTTCATGCTTCTCCAAAAGCTAGGAAATTGCACATAACAAGTTAGATGCATCTGATGAGCACTACAGAAAAGCCTGTAAAGAAATTAATCATGCTGTCTTCTGAACAGAGCTTGAATAATGTGCAGTAAACAAGGCTTTTAGGGCTATGCATCAAAGAAAAAGGGCAAAAATAAAATACTGACTGGCTGCTAGCTAAGCAAATCTGTCCTGTATGCTGAATGAGATAGGGTCCCCATGGAAAACTTAGACTGGCCTTATGCAGTGGAAGCTATAGCATAACAAGTAGTATATTTTGCATCTCTTGCAGTCAAAGGAACATTGGGTGCCTTTCTGGAAAGCATGTATTAGGCAAGTACAAGCCATACTGTTATTAAAAATATGAGTTCTTGAGCACAGTTTGTTCAATTGCACACCTGAGGGAAGAGGTATAGAAAACGGATTGTGCAAAAAGCCATACTAGATTATTAGGTGGTTCCAAGTGCCCTGAAGCAATATAAGTCACATACAGAGGCAGCTGAAATGAAGTTCACGCAGCCTGTTTCAATGCTGGACTCCCCAGACATTCAAGCACTTAGTTTTCCCACTATAGTAATACCTTTGCAAATGTAAAGCCATTCAGGGAAAGAGGGTCTGCTTAGGAAAATCAGTGTTTGACATAGTGCAACTGCCATCCAAGTGACCTAGTCCAGTTCAAGGGAGAGCTGCTGTCGCCAGCGCTGCTGCTCCCCGGTGTAGCAGCGCCGATGAGCAGAGCAGCCCCGTCTCTCCCTGTAGGCTCCTGGAACTAGGTTGCCAAGGCTATATTTGGAGAATTCCCACTTGAAGAGCACTGCTGGCTTTAAATGAAGGGCACAAAGGCAGCAATGAATGAGTTCATCCCATATCACCAGCTTCCCTTTGAGGCGGAGTAGAGCTGCCGGCGTAATGAGCCGGGGTGTTTGTCCGCTCTACCCGGAGCCCTGGTGTGTAGCTGTGGCTGGGGGTGCTCGCAAGAGCTGTCACATTCGTGTGCTCTCCGTGGCACAGAGGGACACCCGGGAGCTTTTTAAAGGAAATATTAATGACTTTAAAACTAAGAAAGCACTTACATGCGGCAGGGACATTCCGTTTTATTTTGGAAAAACACAGAGAATCAGACTGGGGGGCTACTGGAGAGCATACTTGGTACCAAGGAAGTCCTGGTGAGGAGTGTGGAGCTGCTGCTTTGCCTGAATAGCTGTTTTCTCTCAGAAATGGCCAGCTTGGCTTGACCCTGGGAAAACAGTAAGGCCTGTTAAACCCTCAGCTCTCTTTGGGAAACATGATTCTTGCTAGGACAAGAATCGCTCTCAGAGTGAAGAGAGAGGCTCTTCACTCCTGTTTGATGGAGCCTCTGCTGAGTGGGTGTCTCTGCAGGTCCAGAAACAAGAGCTAAACCCATATCCTCCCATTGCAAACTGTGACTGGACAGCCATGCTAGATACTAATAACCAAGGCTTACTTCCTTCAGCAGGTACCCAATTTGCCACATAACTCTCTGATACATGGCATTTGGAGATGGTGATAACAAAACTGATACTTGCCCAACCAGATCAGAAAATACAACATCAGCCAGGGCAGATGAAATCTCCTTGCAAAGTGTTGCACAAATCCACCTGCCTGTGTGTCCCTGGAGAAAGACGCTGCAAGTGGCACATTCCCTCCCACAGCGCGTTCAGCGCCATCCTCCCCTTTGCTACGGAGGAGGAGGAAATTCCTGCTGGCACGTTGGGTTTGGATTCTATAGCTCCATAAATAAGACACCAGGCTAAGCAAAAAGCATGTTGGGGTATTGGGAAGGCACCTGCCCAGCAGCCTTCTCAAGTAGTGCTGTGTTGGACTTAACATGTTGTAGTACAGAATGGAGAAAGAGGATCACGCAGCTAAAAGTGGGTACTCTCATCTTGGACATTGTGCCAGATGTAATGGCACAAATAACAACAAATAATGCCTAATAAACAGTGAAGAATTCTTGTAAAATATTTGCTTGACCTGCACTGGAGTTTTATTGGTTGCAATGAAAGATTGCAATGATTCTGTGATTCTTCTGAAGCGAGGGTGATGAGGCTGTTACTGGAATG
>JAVCKT010021141.1:0-12454 GCA_032273925.1 Rhynchotus rufescens
CTGGTCCCAATCCAGATTAACAGGGGACAATTGGCATTGTCACTGTAGTAAGGATATCGACTTGCTTGTAAAGGATACACACACTCCAGGCACTTGGGCATACCCAAAGACCAAGACCAAACACTCAGAGATCTATGCACCCACATCAAGCTTGAAAATCTCAAGCCTCAACTCAGCTGCTCCAAGCGAGCCAGTGCCCAGCGGTGTCTGGCAGGGATCAAATGTCCTCAGGTCCTCCCTGGGACTGCAGCTGTGGCTGCTCTTGCTGGAGGCCCCTGCAGCCTCCAAAGGCACCGCAGCCCTGCCAGAATTTAGGGCTGAGAACACAAGATGTGGAAAAGGAGGGCTGCTGTAAAACCGAGCAAAGTATTTGGGACACTGATGCAGGAGCGTGGGAAAGAGGCTAAGGACATTCATGTTCCTCAGGAGATAGATAAAACCACTTCAATAATAAAATCTTATTCTGACAGCTGAAGGAGAAGCAGAAATTCTTTGCTTGTTGTGTCTATAATAAAGTACAAAGATATTACACAGTGTGTTACTGGTCATGCCAGCACTTTCCAGTTTCCAGCTAGGAATTGCTAACCTGCTGTGCATACATCATTTTCCAAATGGAGCTCATCCATCACCTCCACCGTAGTTCTCCAGGGAAGAAGGTGCACACAGTAGATCTTTCCTGCAGCCCTCCTCTTTACTAAGCAGAGAGAGAAGACTGCAAATTCACACAGATTTGTAAATTTACTGAGAAGCAACGGAGAGAGAAGCATCGGATCATCAGGGTCTTTCCTCACCAACGTCTGAAGATCAAGCCTCAGCCTTATTAGGCATGGGAGAATTTACGTTGGCGTTCATTCTCAGGACAGAAAAGCCTTAGAAACCTGATTTCTATTCCTCAGAAAGCTTTGCTTTTTACTAAACTTTTATTAGCACATTGAATTTGCAAATGCAAGGGAATAGTATGGGAAAAGTTTCTATTTTTAACAAAAGAAAGTAAAAACTTCTGAAGCAATGAAGTGCTCTGGGATTAAAAGTTTAATCTTCTTGAAAGAGTTTTGCTGCCTTATATACTCCCACACAATACATTTTACATACTTAGATTTTGCATGCATATATACATCTCTCTTCCAGAGTACAAAAATAAATTGATCCATGTTATAAACTTACTCTACATATGCATTTGTTTTCTTCACAGACATACGTGAGAAAGTTTGAGAAGACAAAAAACCACGCCAGCCAGGGACTAGGCCAGGAGCAAGGACAGAACTCGATGAGTGCTGCATGTTTTAGACAGTAATTCATCATTTATCTGCTAATTTTTAAAGAAAATTTTTTGTTGTCCTTTGTTTGTTGTTTTAAATGAAGAGAACTCAGTTTATCTTGAGCACTAGAACAGTTGATCCAAAGGACAGTTATGTCCTGAGCTGAACCTTGGACCCCGTCTTTCTAAAAGAAAGACTTTACGTGGCTGTGTCTAAACATCCATGGCAACGTCTTAAGCACATTTTGAAAGCTCATACCAGTAAGAAAGGTTCATTTTTCAATTCATATCATCTCTTCAGGTTAACTCATTGATAACCAAGCATGCTTTATGACCAGTTCTTTAAGATTTTGTAATTGCATTGATTTCCCCTTGCATAATAAAAAAGCCTTTCAAAGTTTTGCTTCTAATGTTCACTAAATGCAACTACGAACGACTTGGTCCAGCTCAGAGTGCTCACACAATTTGCTTCACTGTATTTTATTTCCTAGTCTGGATCTGCACTCTCACCTCCTATTCCAACAACCTTGGCTTGGAAATAAAACCTTTGAGGGGTATAGAAGCAGCAGGGAGAGTTTCACTGCCCATTCTCAATTTTTTGTCTGATAATTAACTTGAATCATTTGACAATCCTAGCAGTAAGCAAAGAAAAAAGCAGGTTGGTCTCTAATCAAAGCACACACAAAGCTCGACACCAAGAAGGACTGGCAGAAGAACCATGAAAGACCTACAGATCAGTTGCTGCTCACCCATTAGCAAATCTGGAAGGAGCAGGCAACTGGAGGAATAACTGCAAGCCCTCAGTGTCGCTTTCGGATGAGGTTCCTGGAGTCTTATCTTTCTCATACAAAGTAGACCTTTAAATATCTTCAGACAAGCTTCTTTATCTCTCTACCTTTGTTTTCTAATCTAGCTGTTGGGAATAATGATTGTTATTGTCCTTTGAAGTCAGCTGGAGATCTACTCGTGAATAAGAATAGCAGCAAGCTACTTTCTTGATGATTTTGCTCAAACTGATCTGAAAACTTTTCCCCTAAAAATGCATCTGGACAACCTCTGGAACCAATTCTGCCCCTTGGGTGGTGTACCAAACTCCAGCACAGTGCAAAGGTCAAGCTCACAGGTGGCATCGCCCAAGATCTTTCATTCCTGTGACCTCAAATTTTCTCGCAGAAGCCACAAGTTTATGGGCAATGCTTATTGGGCGGCTTTTAGTAGACTGAAAGTCCTTGGGCAAGGACCTGTGGTCTCCCGTAGGTTAATAACAACACAAGCCTGCCCAGCTCCATATGGTTTATTGTCTAGCCACAAACTGCACTGTTTGGATAGTCTGGGTCCTTATAGTGGTTTTATGGCAAGCTCAAGGTTCTGAGGGTTTATACAGAGCAAAGGTGCTCCTGTGTCACTCTGCACAGTGCATAGCTATGGCACAGCCACCGCGCTGCCTCCAAAGCGTCTCAAGAACCACAGAATGACAGGATGGCTGAGGTTGGAAGTGACCTCCAGAGATCATCTAGTCCAACCCCCCTGCTCCAGCAGGGACACCCAGAGCACGGGGCGGCATCCAGGTGGGTTTGGAAGATCTCCAGAGAAGGAGACTCCACAGCCTCCCTGGGCAGCCTGTGCCAGGGCTCTGTCACCCTCACAGGAAAGAAGTTCTTCCTCACACGGAGATGAAACTGCCTGTGTTTCAGCTTATACGCACTGCCCCTTGCCTGTCACTGGCCACCACTGAGAGGAGCTTGGCCCCTTCCTCCCTACATTTTCCCCTCATGTACTTATACATGTTAATCAGATCCCCTCTCAGCCTTCCCCCCTCTCTAGGCTAAACAGGCCCAGCTCACTCAGTCTCTCCTCATGAGAGATGTTCCAGTCCCTTACTCATCTTTGTTGCCCTCCGCTGGACCCTCTCTAGAAGCTCCACATCCCTCTTATCCTGGGGAGCCCAGAACTGCACCCAGTACTCCAGGTGCAGCCTCCCCAGAGCTGAGTAGAAGAGTTGGATCCCTTCCCTCGACCTGCTGGCAACACTGCTCCTGGATCCTATTGGCTTTTAGGCCATGAGGGAACACTGCTGGCTCATGGCTCATCTCTTAAATCAATATGTATCAGTAGTAATGGAAATATTTCAAGAGGTATAGGGATTCAATGCCAATCATGGCCAATCTTTTCAGCAGTTTTTGCAAAGAACTGCAATATTGCCACCCTGCACTCAGTTGTTCAGAGGCTATATTACCAAATCCACACTACTACAAGTGGTGATAATTCACCAACTTCTCACACGCTTGGAAATCCTGGTGGCTATTTCAAAGTAGAAGCCACACAGCTAGTCCGCTCAGTCATTCTCTTGTCAGGATGATGAGGTGAAATAGTTGGCATTTCCCAGGTTATGCATATAAGCTGAAGAGAAAGGGTGCATACCCTTCTCCTGATCCACATAGGGAATACATCCAATCTGGGACATAAACCTAAAGTTTCAAATTCTGCTCTGATTCTAAAATTCATGGCTATCCACGGAGTTCCTTTGCCTCACACGGATAAACAGGTTTATAGAAATTCAGGAGGGTGGAAACAAAACCATATTTGTTTATCTCTTAATTGGCAGGAAGTAGGTTTGGTGCAAGCTCTGCTTTCACTATGTGTGTAGCCATTGCTGCCATGTACTTTCCTGATCCTTTTACTGCACTAACCTTTCACTTGTCTTTAGTTTTGGACTAAAAAAAAAAAGGTTTGGAGAAGATCCATCTATCTATACTATGTGCTATATACTGGGTGGAGAATTACATGCTATGCACTTTCAGATAACAACTTTAGCATTTGGCACTCCAAAGTCAGGAAGTCTAAAATTGTCTTGAACTTTTCTTCTTTTTGAACAGCCTGTTTAAACAGAATAGTGATACAGGAGAGATGAAATTTTCTTCAGTCACATATCTGACATCTCTGATCCCTGCCACTCACCTCCCTGCTTGCGAATTCCCTTGTCCATCAGAACTGATACTACCCTGTTTCATCTTTGATACTGCATCTCTTTCCTCTTGTATCCTTGCAACCATCACCTCTCTCTTCTGATGTCCTTATTTTACCTTGCCATGGTTGGATAAGAGAGTTTTGTTTCTCCATACTGCTCCAAGATCTCCAACATCTCCAAGAAGATCTTGAACTGAATGGGAGCGCAAACTTCCCGTTCTCACTTCCAGTGCCTGCTGCCAGCTCAGCCCATGGGCAGCTCAGGACACAGCTATGGGGAAACACTTTCCAGTCTGCCATGGACTCGGATGCCCTGGGTGGGGATGAGGTGTGCACATGAGGACATTGGAGAACAGCGGGAGCAGAGCAAGAAAGACGTATTTAAACTCCTAAGAGACCTACAAGGTTTTTCATCCAATTTCTGCAAAATGCAGATTCCAATTTCTGCAAAATGCAGATTCCAAGTGGCTTCAGGCTTGCTTAAGCCCAGATAGATTTTCACAGGGATGGAAAAGAGATGTCTCTGATGGAAAAGCAACCAATTTCTGTAGATTTCTCTATGAATCACAAGGAAAAGACAACATTCCAAAAAAAAATCACTAAAATACTAACATAATGAAAAAAAATCTTGTTTTTCACAATGAACTCATTTGGAGAGGGTGGTAAAAAGCCATTCTGGCTGCATTTGCCATCTGACGTACCTAAGGCAGCAGGCACATAGCATTAAAAATTTCAGCCCACACTGACAAGCTTTGAGAATCTGAGTAGAAATAAAAAGCCTTGAACTGCCAAGTATCACATGACTTTAAAGATAATCAAAGCTATTTGCCCCACCTATAATCACATCTTTTAAAGAACAGAAATGAACCAGGCATTTCAAATCTCTTTATATTTCTTATTGCTTCATGTTTATTTCTTTTTTTTCCCCTTAGTCTGCCAGTCTTCTGCAGCTCCTCCCAATACGTTGGTAACAAGACCAGGAGCAGACTTGGGTTTGTGCTTGTTTTTTAGGACATGTACGCAGAAGATTTCACTACATCTGGTAGCTGAATGCTAAGGCACACTGTACAATAACATAACATTATTTTCAAGCAACTATGCAGTGCTCTGTTCTTTCTGAATCAGCCAGGAGTTTCTTTATCTACATCCGTGTGAGAACACAGGAAACTGTGTTTCCCCAACTCCTGAAATATCTGCCTCAGGAAGGAAGGTATATTGTCTTTCTGATGCCTCTGTTTTGCTTGTGAGGTGGTTCTGTGTGCCTGTTTTGCAATGGCACTACAAAAGCAAACCAATTCAAATCTGCTATGGAAATGCCATGTTTAAGAGACAATGTTTGCATCCTTTTAACTCAAGAATGACTGGATCTTGAGCATATCTCTAACATTATCAGAATCTCCACGATCTGGAGAGCTGCAAAGTGTGATCTGTTTGAGTTGCAGTGGGAAATGAACACTATGAAAATGATTCCCTGAATTTCAAATCACACCATGTCTTTGTTTCGAGAAAGGGAAATACACTTCCTGAAAGTCTTTCACTAGGTCCAGGACAAAAAAAGAAAATCTACTCTAATCTTTTTTTTTAGTGTGTGAAAAATAATATCTGCAACAAGGAGTGATTTTTATGACCTTCAAAGCCATGAAAGCAAAGCTGAAATAATAATGATTACCCAGACTTCAATCTTCCACATTCTTCACCTACTTGAATCCTGTTCCAGGCACCAGGAATTTGGTCTGACTAATAAAACATATTGAGATTTAGCACAGTTAGAAAAAGTAATACTGAAAAAGTGAAAGTCTCTGACACGATAAATCTTGTTACGCAAATGTAAATCATCAAAATATCCCTGTGAAGTTTAACTTCTTGGACTTACTTCAAAATAGTTTCTGCAAATTCTGCTATTCTTTCTATGCTTTCCTCCTTCCCCTCTACAAATATGGAAGACATGGCTCAGCGAAGCCCTTGCACATGCATCTGCATGTCAGCACACCGTCAAGCATCGTTTCTTTACTACCTTGCTTGAAAGTGAACTTGAATACTCCCCTTTCACACGTTGCTTCAGTCACTGAGGAGACAAAAAGGGCACAGCAAAGCACTCAAGGAGCAGGGTAGACTAAGCAACCAAATCCACCAAGGAGACATCTCCCCCACGTCTGCTAAGAGCTTATGTTTTCCACCTGGGATGAACCAGTCTCTACACAACAACAGTGAGCACAGGGGTCCTGAGCCATGTGTATCATCTGCCAGGCAGACTGGCATTTACTCCTGCAGAGAAAACACGAGGCAGTTGGAAGGAACAGCTCAGCTTTGTGCTGACCTGTAATCCAGGAAATTTTATCCTGATTGTGTCTTCAGTTCTCATATTTATTGGACTGGGAGATTTGGCGTGTTCTAGCAAAGCTGATGGGAAAAGGCAATACTTCAGAGAGGCAACAAAGAGATTCCTCTTCCTGAGATAATGAGCAAATGCTTTCAGAATGGAAGTTCTTACAGTATACCTTCTGTCCTACTACTCCTGCATTTTACACTGGAGAGATACTCACCAGCAACGCAACTAAACTTACAATTATCCCCAGTGAGCTCTGATATTCCACAGCATGCATTATTCTCTCCCTTAGCTTCCAACAAGGCAACTGAATTTTTGACTAGACATACCCATTTTTATACATAGTCAGCAGGCCCACTGTTGAAAATGGAAAAAATCTCTAAAACATGCAAAGCAGTGCTCTGGGGGGCATGTATCAGCTAAGAAATCCCCTCCGCATCAATTTATGATAAGAACAAAAAACTCTCTTAAAAGGCTGCCGAGTAAGGTAGACAGGTCACTCATTCTGGTCTCCTTAATGTGTTTTTCATATTTCCCCATGGATACATTTGTATTTTATAATTCAGTTTCCCTGCTGTGCAATTATCTGCAGATAATTTAGTCTTGGGTGGATTATAGTACGTTTTGCTGCAGTTCAGCCAAGACAGACTCATAGATGGTACAAGGCCAGTGGCAAAGGAGTGGCAGATTGCTGAAGTATTTTCAGAGTCAGTTTTATTTCTGCACTTCCTACAGTGCATCCAAATATATTGTAAGCTTAGCTTCTTATGTTCTGTGCATATGCAGGCCAGAGGTAGAAATATGTACTTCCAGGCTTATTTCATATCTCTTTGAGATATGAACTAGCTCATCCTTTGTGTAGTGTGCATACATTTTCTACTTTCTCACTTGCAGTCCTCAACATCACTGTTTCTCTCAGTATTTCATGATCATCAGCTAAAGACAATGCTCTCTACCAACCACATTATTTGACGTACAAGAGCTAGGTTTTGATTGTTTTATTTTAACCGTGTTCTCTTAGCAGGAACCTAAGTTAAGGAAAATTTCTTTAAGTGCTTTTTAAAAGACAAGTCTATGTTCCATAATTCAGCCACTGTGATACTGCACGTGCCTGGGAATACATGGAATAAGTACAAATTGAATGTGTCGAGAGTTCAGTTATTACAGTGCATTAATACAACAGACCTTAACTTCTCTGCAGTTCTCACATACAGCTTCCTGAAATATTATAAAGTCCCTATTGTCTTCTACAGAACAGAGTCTGGTACTTTCCTCCTTTTTTAAAATATACTTGACATTTATAATATCATCAAAAGCTTTGAGGTTTGCTGACAAAAGCTCTCAAAGTTTTACTTCCTGTTCTGCTCTACAGGCAGGCACAGAATTCACAACTGAGCCACATGTGCACCAGTGAGTCCTCTGCTTCCCAAAGCTTTGCGTGTTTGGGGCTTTTTGTTGTTGGTTTTTGCCTCCTCTCTCAGGCTAAAAGTAACCACCTAAGTGGTCTTCTCTGCCTCTCAGATTGGAGGAAAGCTTTCGAATTACTATCTGGCAAACTTTTACACACTGCTTGAATCAGATTGTCCAAGCCCATGAAGCCACATATGACCTTTCTCTGCATCCGAGGTAAGATCTAAGATCTCCTGCCTTGGGGTGCTAATGTCACACTAAACATGGAACATAACACAGTTCTCATCCAGGTGATGAGGGTCCTTATCCTGGAGCTCCCTGTCAGCCCTTCTAGTTCTGCCAAACTGCAGGAGTGGAACACCAAAACAGGCTCTAATTCTTCTTTAAAGCTCAGGATCAGGTTTAGGGGATCCCCAGACAGTGAGAGCATCCTGGTTCCTAAGTGTGACAGGAGCTTTGAGGTCTGCCAGGAGAGATGTGCCTGCAGCCTCCCACAGAAAGCAACCGACCAAGTTGTTCACAAACAGCAATCCTGGAGAGCAAATATTCCACTCCATTTACAGGTTTTTCTACATTTCTGATTTTCCTATTGTTCCCAAGAAATATCTCTTGAATTATAGCCCTGTTTGCTGGAGTATCTCTCCCTAGAGCTAGGAATATGTTGATTCTGTGAATAATGGAAGGACCTTGGCAATAGCTTCCACCGGATAATATCCATTTCCTCCCACTAAACAACTCAATTTCCATCATAAAATATCCTTAGAAGGATATTTTTCATTTGGATAGTTGTGCTGCCTCCATGATCAATTAGTCAGACAAGTCTACAGGTTTCTTCCTTTGTCTGTCTCCTAAATCTTTTTAGCCTGATGCACCCTTATAACCTAAAGGCACAGCTAAAAATCCAATATCCACAACAACATTACATCTTTTACAAAGATTTTTGACTTCAAGATAGTAAATTAATGAAGTTGGTGGGCTAACATCAGCTGGCTTTCACTTTCTGGCTTCTGGCAATGACTCTGCCTACATTAGTGGGACTGTTTACATTACAGATGGCCTCTTAATTACTTCTCAGTAAAAACCCTACCTTAGTCCACACCCGTATTTTCCAGCAAACTGCAATGCTTTTCAATGCCTCAAAGTGACTGTTCTGGGACAATTACACTTATTTTGCAGAAGTCTATGGCCTGCAAAGAGCTAACCATACTCAACTCATTCCTCTTCATAGTTTATCCCTATGTCCCAGGGCAACCAACAAGCAGCTGTTCAACACATCTGGTTCCCAGAGATTTTTTCCCCATGGACCATCTGAGAGCCACAAGGTGTCTAGTAACAAAGACCTTCCTATTTGGTGCTTTGGGCTGTGAGACAAGACATCATATCGCAGCTAAAAAATGCTGTATACTATTGAGATACACAGAAAACTCACATTGGCTTCAATGACCTTTAGTGATCCACACTACAATTTAGGAATCTCTAAAGTAGGTACTAATAATATAAAGAGCCCTTTCACAGCTTAGATTTTTGTCAATGCAATTTACCTTTATGGATTTGCAAGTAAGCAACCTTCATAAAATTAGTTTCCATTCTAATGCCTTGCTTCCAAATTTTTGATCAAAAATTTGCAAGTTACTAAAGGAAGAAAGATCCAAACCTGCTTATCATTAAAACTGTTAAGCCACATAATGCTTGAAAAGATAATCAAGAAATTCCAAATGCTTAGACTTCTCCATCCTACGTGCCTTAATTTCTGTGTGACTGTGTAGAAGTTGCTACTGTTCTGGAGCATGGTCTTGACTTCTATGTGACTTACAGTACTAGTGCCTTTCTGTACAAGTAAAAAATACTGAACATCCAGTTCCTGGGCATGCTGATGACAGTCACATCAGGATTTCAAAGCCCTTGAACACTCAAAATTAGAAGAAAACTGAAAAAGAGGAAAAGCTTTAACAAATGGGAATGTCATACTAGTGCTAGTCTAAAAGATAAGTAGGTCAACCCTTCTGTCAGTCTGATACTGACCTTCGTAGGATAACGTGACTGATGAAACAGTAGACAGTTGCATAGCTAATGACAAGCAAAATGAATTTATGGAAAATAAATCTCATCAAATTGAATTGATATCCTGATGTGACACATTTTTCATAGAGGTAATAAGGGCAGTGGAGCTGCTTAACCTTGTATGAACTATTTTGCTTGGCGCTATATGACGTTTGGATCAGGAAAGTGGAAGACTTGACATTTCACCCAGTGTGTAGGTGTAATCAAAACTGGTAGTACCAAAATGCAATGGGGGATGATCTTAGGGAGTCTTAGGGGATGATCCATAATCAGGGAATACCCTAAGGCACCCATGACCCTAATGGATCACAGGCCATGATGGACAGCAAACTTCCAGTCTTGCTCTTTGACCTGTTTAATATGGGGAACCACAGATACACCGTGCCCAATTCTGATGTCGAGTGACATCGAGAAATCAGAGAACTCCAAAAAAGAGAAACGTACTTTACAAATGTACTTCTCCTGGAGATCACTACACCTTGCTTCTTAAAGAAAATTCAGAGTGAAAACCATCTCCCCAGGGAACAGAAATTTGTTCAATCTGTAATATTTGGATAAGATTAAATGGCTGAAAAAAAGTTCAGACAACTGGTGTAGCTCCTGCATGAGGGCTGGTCACTTGAGACTCTCCTTCAGACTCTCCAGACTCTTGCAGGATGCAGTTCACTAACTGCTTTTCAGATGTCTAACTTAGGACACCATAACCTAAGATTTCCTTCACTGACCAAAAAGATAATGTGGGAGAAAGCAAGCATGAATCTAGGTATCTATATGGTAGAGGCCTGAAGCTGGGAGAGATGAAACTCTCCTAGGCTGACTGAAACTCAGGCGCATTTTTAACAGTTACTACACTGAGACAAGGTACCAAAAGGCAGAGTAGATTATCCTTCAGCTAAAGCATTTAAGTCAAGGATCAGAAGGTGCACCACTGTTGTGACAAGCCCCACGGCCTGCAGTGTGCAGGTGATCAGGGCTTCTTTCTGGGCCTTCTATTAATCTTCCATTGTAAGGCATCAATTTATTCACTGTCTATTGCCTTGTGACAATGTCTATGCAATAAAAGTCTATATAAACATCGTGTGTGTGTGTGTGTGCCCATGTGCTCATGTGTGTGTGTGTTCATAGATGTTTTCACACTTCATATTCAAACCTGGATTCTTGGTGTCTCTCTTCAGCAGTTCCTTGCTTCTGAACAGTGCCAACTTGCACCTAGAAGCCTGCAGAGGGGAAGATCACCGTTTTTTGTGGCATACAGTATTACAAAAAGAGACAAGACTCACTGATTACTTGTCCCCTATGGAGGAGCTACTGCTTCCTTTGACCTAGAGAGGCAGGAGCAACAGCAAAATCATATCCCCCAAAAAGAAAATTGTCTTGCAATTTGTCAATTTAGGTTCAGCAGTTAGATGTAATTTCTTGACAGCATTTTTTTTTTTTTTTTGGATCTGTCTACATTTCTGATAAAATGGAGATTTTTAAAGATGATCCCTGCAAGGACTGACCTGGCACCTCCAAGAGCACGGTTCACACCAGTTGCTTGTTTTTCTGCTCTTGAGGTTCTGTTTAGGCAAGAGGCAGAGGCCAGATGAAAAGCTGCAGTTAGCTGGGCCAGTTCACTTCTTGTGTTGCAACTCTGTGGGAGGGAACGCTTGCTCTCACTAGAGTAAATTAGGGGGAATAATTCTCTCATCTCTGGCTGGGGTGCGGCTGCCACAGCATTACACACCTCTGCTTTCTGACACCCAGCCAAGGGCTATTAAAGTCCTTGTGACCAAGAGGCAAATAATCATCCTAACCTGTCCAAGCTGGCGGAGGACTGGGACTCTCATTGCCTCAGCACCTCAAAGAATGAAGAAAATAAGGTAATGGGGAAAATACAGAAGGGTATGTATGAAAATACAGCTATTTTCAAACTCTCAAGTGAAATCTGCTCTGTAATACAGCACATAACTCAGATTTGTTGGGTCGCTGTTATATCAAATAAGAACAGCTGCTGGCCAAGAAGCCAATGCACTAACAAATGGTTGAGCAGCTATAAGGAGAGGATAGTGTTACTAAGAAAAGTTACTAGGAACAGAGGATGTCTGGTGGCTTTCCGTATTGCCAGGTGACAGAAAATATTTAATTGCAAGCTGAGAAGTTTTCAGGCTTTTTTTCCCTGCTGTGTTTGCTCTCAGCCCAAAACTCCAAATTAGCTCAAACACCTGCTGCATTCACCAGCTCCCTTCCTTGGAAATGTCTGGGATTGGCCACGGGGCTCATTCAGTTCTCCTGTGCAAGGTGCTTGTAGAACTCCTCTTGAGATACAGATAGGTATCCCCATGGATTTGGGGACAATGTGTGGAAGTTTAGGAGTCTTTCTTTCTTTCTTTCTTTCTTTCTTTCTTTCTTTCTTTCTTTCTTTCTTTCTTTCTTTCTCTCTTTCTCTCTTT
>JAVCKT010021141.1:12554-37050 GCA_032273925.1 Rhynchotus rufescens
CCTGAAAAAAGGATTGTGCTTGAAGGCACGTTGCCTTTTTCCTCATTTTTCTTAATTTGACTATACCTTCACCTATGGACTTTATCTTTTTTAATCCATCCCTTGCAAAGACCTAAGAATATCTTGAATTAGCTACAGTACCTTTGTTGTCCATAATAGAAAATAGGATTATGTTCATATGCTATATTGGACAGCATTTACTGATCACAAACATTCCTTTCAGAATATTCAGTTTTTCATTCTAGCTTTGATTCACTGCAGTTGTTCCAATGAAGAATATGATAGTTTATCCATTTCCAGTTTTGACAAATAGACAGATATGTCTCTCATGATGCCAAAGACTTTGAAGAATATTGATATTCAGGTAAAAAAAAAAAACCAAAAAGGCAAAAAAATGGTCACACCAGCAATCATGGAAATAATCTTTAAAAAGGGCTCATATTGAAAGACAGAGTTCATAAGAAAAAAAAAGGCATCTTTTAGTGTCTATATTTTTCTGCAGCATTATCTAAGGTTCTGTAAATTTTAATAAAGGGATAGGATGTGTTACTGAAGAACCAGGAGAAATACACACCGTGTACCTTATATAAGAAGTGACTTTAGGCTGGAGAAAACCCTCTATGTTGAGAAAAGGGACTGTTTGTTATGTTGCAGTTGTCTGTGGGCTTCCGTAGGAGATTGCATTATATTGGCTTAACAAGTCACTGTGAGTCAACTGGGTCATAGCTCACTGTGCATGCTCTTCATTGACAGGCAAATCACAATAACTTAAATCTCTGTCAAAGTGGACCGAGCTAATGTGTTTTCCCTTGGACATCAGTGAGGTACCACTCAGCAGAGGTACCACGCGGTAACATGTGGTGGTGTGTACCCGAGCATTTAATAGGCCTTTAGCATCAGCTTAAAATAAGCTTTAGTCATTAAGTGCTTAGTATGTTCTTGTGCACCCTTCTCAGACCTAATATCAAGCATATATTAGGTCTTTCACCTCTGTCCTTACTGCAGAACTTAGTCACTTTCTAGGAAGGCAGCTAGTGGCACAATTAAGGTATAGTTTGTTCCTTTCAAGAGAAAAGTGCTTTCAAGAGTTTTCCACTTGAAAGGTTCTTGGTATTAACATGTGTGTATTTTTGATTTAATTTTCTTTTCTCCCTTTCTAAAGACATATGGGCTGCTGCCTCACACGTATGCTAAAAATTAGTAAAGAAACAGACCTGGTACCAGGTGTGAAAAGTGATAAAGCCTCAGGTGGTCTGTGGAAGAACTACTGCTGGAAATCATAGTATCAATATTTGTCATTATATCAAATCTTGTCATCAAGCTTGAACTCTTGACAAGGGAAGTATTCACTTTGCCCTAGTGAAAAAGTCTATTGCTAAGAACCACATCTGCATCCTGGAGCTTTCTGAGGTGTTTTTGCACAACCACTTCAGACTAAGCCTTGGGAATGAACAACAAGATTCTGAACTTTGCTATTAGTTCTACAAGAAGCCAGGGTAGTCAATAAAACACAAATACAATGTGCTCCGAGTTGTTCATATTGCTGCAAGGAGCTATATTAGTTGGAATCTCCAAAGGATCATTGCATTCCTGTAGTCCAAACTGGAGGTGAGAAAAGTTTGACCACCTGAAGACCAGGACATCAGGTTCCAGGATGAAGTTCTCTAGCTAAACAGGGATGGCTGAGAGTTCTACCTGTGCCTTCTGCCTTTGACAGAGGACTCTGCTTTTCAAGTCCATTTCTTGAGTAGACATTTGTGATTGTTCACAAGATAAAAAGGCTAACATTGAGTATCAATAAATATTCAATGCACTTTCTTTCACCTGCCAGCATAATCTCTATCTTGTTTAACTTCCATATTCACTTCTTCACTCACAGGCATGAGCATTTCTAAGAGTTGTACCAGCATGATCACAAGTGGTGAAATTAGAGCAGATTTCTATAGCCTAAATACTGAAGCATCTGTGTCCATGTTCCCTCACCAGAGTATAGATTATATACAGATGTTAAGCAGGAGTGGACAAAGAATTGCTCTGATGGACTATATGGTTGGAGTCATGAAGCCTGAAAATATGCCAAAACCTTCAAGAACTGTGGTGTAAATCTTTAAGCTATTTACTAATGCTTTGTTGAGGCTGCCCATTCTACACACTGGGGAAGGTTATTTCCCCACTGAATACTCTTCTTTATTTTCTGTCATTTAGACTGTGTTTTGTCTATTTTAATGCTACTCTATCTCTATTTGGCTGTTGTGCTTTTACCAATCCTGTCATAGAAGGAGGAGGAATTAATGTGATTGCTTTTGTTTTGTACTTCTCTATAGGTTTTATAAGTGAAAAGTGGGGGGTTCAGATTGAGAAGAAGCACTGGCACACTGTATACTCCCCAAGCTGAAACAAGCAGATCTATCAGGACTGAAAGGCTGAGTTTCACATCAGTCTGAGGACAGAAATCCACAAAATTCAGATCCAGATCTGAATTGTCAGTAGGGCAGGGAGTTGAATGTCAGCGTTCAGTTTAACTATCATGAAGAAAGAGACTTGTTATGAAATGTATAGACATGGCTAGACAATGTGTGATGGGTTAATATTAAGTGTTAAGAAAAAGTCAAGTGAGTGAAAAGGAAATTGTTTTCTGGTTTGGTGGACAAGGCAAAGGTGCAGCAAAAACTGCTTTGTCTTACATCAAAAAAGAAATGTTGACTTGGATTGTTCAGTAAAGTCTTTAGTTCATCATTGATGGAAAATTAAATTTATATGAATGTGCTTCCATTGTATGTCAGTGTTACATTTCACTTTGAGTTATTTAATTCTGTTTTAAAATACATACTTACGTTTTCCTTTTTCTTTCTGTACAGGGTTGTTCAATTATTTAAAAAGTATCAGGAAGCTAAAGTTTGTTTAGGAAGTATCAAAGCAAGGCAATGAAACATTTCAGCATATCAAGAACTTATTTATGAAAATACTTAATTCCTCCATCACCCATGCTTTTCTTCTGTCCTTATTGGAAGGCTTTTCCATAGGAGCAGGAATAGAATGGTAAAGAAAGGCGGGTTAGCCATAAAAATTTGCTAATTCAGGGTGGAACTGGGGAAGTCTTCCTGTCCCTCCATGACCCTGTTTTCGAAAGACATCTTTCTATTCCTCCTTATGCTTCTGTTTCCTTCTAAGTTAGACCATCAGTTTGGTCAGCACTTTAAAAGCATTACATCTTGGTCACATTTTGACCATACACACCACAATTTAGTCTCATACTAAGGTTTCAGCTGTATATGTCTTTTGCAGTTGTGGGAAATTTGGTGAAATTTGACTACAGATTGTAATTTCTCAAAAATGCAGATGACAGAACTTGGAAGTTTTGCTTTGGCTCAATGTCTTTTCTTCAGAAAAAGTCTGGTAGAAGCAAAAGATTATAAGGTTGTGCCACAGGCTCCATCAGGAACCTTAAGGAAAGTATTGGTTTTTCTGTTGCATTTGTTTCCCAGATGTAAAATGGAGGCAATGATGCAGACCACAGCACTAGAGGATATTTTGAGGCTAAATTATTTAATGTTTCCAAAACTCTTAAAGCCTATAGTGGTAAGTTCAGCAGAAAAGCCTACACATTGCAAAAACTCATTACACATGCTTATGCAATTAAAAGTGATAATAGATGTTATTCATATGCAGGAACCAATTTTTAAATATTAATAGTATGTTTTGGTTGGTGCTGGTAGAAGTGATTTTCCAAAAGCCAGATGTGCTGCTTCTACTTCATAAGTGAAAAAGGGTAATGGGAATTCATCTGAACAGCAAAGTCACTCAAATATTTACATTTTTTATCGGTGCAGGGAAAACTTCAGATCACCATTAACAACTTAGTAGAGATAAAGCAGTCATTGTAAACTGCTTGACCAGGCTTGAGGGTCCCAGGCAGTGCTTTTCGCACCTGTATCTCTTTGTTGCCAAACTGAAAAAGCTAAATCCAAGGATAAGTTTTCCCAAAGATTAATGTTTCAACTCAGTATAATACTAAGCCTTTCCAAGGCTCTCTTCTCTCCCAGGGATTTTATTTTCTCTTCCAGAGCATAAAGCTGAAGCCAGGAATTTGGCTGCCAGCGGTTTCCCTTGTACCCAGAATGCTATTGCATACTTCCCAAATGAAAGTTGTAGCCAGAAATTTGGATGGCTCAATCTGAGTTTATGCTCTCCACGGAGTTCTGTTGTATTCTCTTCCCGCACCTATGTGATTCCCTTAATTTGCTACAACCAAGATCATTTTCATTCATGGATTTTACATGAGTATGGTGTCAAGCGAACTGGACTTGGAGAATACAGGTCAACACACAGGATGGGGTAGGTACAGAAAAGGTGCAGGAGAGGTAGGTACAGGAGAGCTGAGTCATCACCCGCAAATGGAGATGAATATTTCAGGTTTAGCTATGTAGTATGGAAATAGAATAGTGAACTTGCTTCACTGGTCATGTTCTCTCTGCAGGTCAGCCATGAAAGGAGATGACTGCTTGCCCAGTGTGCTGAGCACTTGCCCAGAAGTTCTAATGACTGCAGGGATGTTTAGCCTGTGCAGTGCTCCAGTCTGTAATGAATCCATTGTCATGTGCTAACAGCCATACGTCTACTGTCAGGAAAATAAAGTCAAGTCAAGGACCTAATGCAAAGTCTACAAAGTCAATGACTGTCTTCTAATGGCTAAAGTAAGAGCCCTCCTTCAGAGCTCTTTCCCCTGGGGAACTTCATTTGACAGAGGAAGAGGCAGTCGCACACAGATACATGAGCAGATTATGTCCACTGTGGTTTAACAGAACTGGCTGCATAAAAATCTAATCCTCTTCCCATTTCAGTCACTGAAAGCATTGACACTGATTTCACGATGAATAGAGATACGACTCAGAGTGACTACAAATGGTGACAAAGCGGCAGACTTAGCTTACCTTAGCTGGAGAGAGGTGGCAATAGGGAACAGAAGACAAGGATGAAAGCCAACTGCTGCATGAATGGATCCATTTAGGATCTGAGTGATGGCTGAACTTGGACATCATTTTCCAAAGCAGAGAATGGAAATCTCCAGCTTGCCAAAACAATGTGCCTGATGCCAGGCCTGTAAGAATGAGGGCAGAGCAAGCAGGTTCTAATTGTGTTGAAATGGCTCTCCCATAAGCTGTGCCATTCTTTACTCATAGCCAAGCAGCTCCTGCAAAGGCCTGAGCTCTTCTATTTGTTTGCACACATCAAAGAAATGACTCCCAGTATGGTTCTCATAAGCAAAGTGTCCCAATGATCAATACAGCAGAATGGCAAATGCATTCAGCGCCACCATGGAATGGCTTTCGTAAAGTCAGCTTTGATCCATTGAGCCATTCAAACCAACAGTAGTGATTAGTAAACCACACTCTGCAGCGCAAGATGTAAGCTTCCCCCAGTCAAACAAAGAACGTAGCAGTGTCTCTGGAATAAATGCCTCTATGAATTCTCTAGGCAATCTATAAACTGGATTCTGTGATGAAACTTCTGCTTTAATTCCAGCCGCTGTGGGAATATGAAAAGGGCACAGCAGTATGTGTTATATCTAAGCATATCTTTCTTTGCTTCTGCATTTGATATTTTTGCAGGTGGTGCCATACAGTCTGTGCCTTTTAAGACAGCAAAGTTGTCAATATGTATTCAGAGGAGGGATGTCAGCTACCCAATTTTGGTCTGATAAAGCTGTACATTTCATCTTGCGTTATGTGGAACATATTTTAAAGGCATTGAAAGGCTTCAACTGGTCTCATCCCAACTTTACCGAAGATAATTTCCAAATCACTATCATAATTAATTAGTTTAATGAACAATTAATTTGACTTATCAATGGACATATCAATAAACAGAAGATATGATGTGCTGTGTAATCTGAAATATTTACAAGGTTAATAACTGGGCATGGGTTCTGCATTAAAATACTAGTGCTGGCTTCCAAAAGAAGTTCCCAGTATAGCTGTTCTGAGAAGAAGAACCTCTATAGCCTCTTTCTTTGAGGGAACCTGTACTTGGCTCAGCATACCACTGAATTATTTTTGGGACAGTGAGTGCCCACAAGGCTGTGGTGCCAATGAGTTGTGAATCCATTTAGGGACAGCTGAGAGGAAAACTGAGGGGGTTGTAAGTCAGATTCTTCTTACTCTGAGGAATGGATTGAATTGGGAGGGAGAGATTAACTTAGGTCTTGCCTTTCTGGGAAACCTTTCTCCTGCTTGTGATGGAGAAGGGAGCTGTTAGGGAAGTGTGTGCGAAATGGCATTAGCAGATGTGTCTTTTCTGTCCCAAAATACTGCTGCATTCATTGTAACTTCCTCTTTTTTTTCTGATCATCTGATGATTAGATCATCTTTCTAGTTTAGCAGACACAAGTTACCCATAGTAGATGTGGGCTTCTGCCTGTGGCTGCTGTTGCACCTATGATGTATGCCATTTGAGGTGAAGGAAAATGGTAATGGAGGAGATGGGCACTTTAGACTCATACTTTTCTGGAGTATATTGTCCTCCCTGTTGGTGAGAGTGTAGGATGGAATGAAGGGGGAAAAGGGATTTAGGAGTACTATAGAGTGTGACATGTAAATGAGAAAGTGAATGAGAAAGCTTCAGAGTTTACTTATGATCAAGGCTGTGATTCCAGCCTTTGTATTTCTATATAACCTTCATGGAGATGTAAGGGAGAAGCAAGGTAAGAGGATTTTAAGTTTTGTGGGTGATCCCATCTCATGCCTTTTCTAGCCCTGCTGTTAGACTTTCAGCCATTTAAATACTGAATGTGGATTGTGACCAAGCTATGAAAGGCTCTACTGTCCCATTAGCAATCTTCTAAGCTATCATAAAAAATAATAACAGTAGTACAGTTCCATATCTTCAGTTATGAGCTATGCATAGGAAATGCCTCTGAGTTAACAATGAGTCAAGATGGAGCTATAGTTTTAGGGGTTAATGTTTCAGCTGCAATTTAGAGTTTTTACTTCTGAGTTTTGCCAACACTTGAATAGAAAAAAAATGTTTAAAACAAAACAAAATAACTCTTTGGTACATCTCAGAAGAGAAGCTAGAGTGATGTATTCAATTTCATTTACAGACTTACTAGGATAAAGAAAAATGGGGCAACAAGAGATCTCCAGCCTGTGCTTGCTCTCAAGATGACTGTCAGGAGCACATGAGCAGTTCAGTGTCCTAGGGCTGTGTGCTCTGTAGTTCATTAGTGTAGCTGTGACTTTCAAACAGGTAGGAAACAGTCCTTTTGCTTCTCTGGTCTAACAAGCATTTGCAGAATGGAAGAATATGCAAATTCTGCTTGAAATGACTTCATTGTTTTCTGATTTCTGTAGTTGTACCAACCTTTGACTAGCATTTCAGACAGATTATAACTGGACATCTGGTATTAATAATCATTCTGATTTTTGGGGGAGAACTGAATGCTCTGCCCACTAGCATATATTAGGCACATTTTCAAGTGCTATCTCAGGAGTCTGGTAAGCTTAGCATTAGATGATGAGTCTGTCTAGATGAGTTACTTTTCTCCATGCCTGTGTTTTCTGGGCATTTTGTCTGTATTCACAGTCAATGTGAAATCTCGCCTCAGAACATCTTAGGGCTTTGTGAACTTGAAATCAGCTTTAGATAACTCAGCCTTGTAAATGGTCTTTGTGATCAATGAACTGAACAGAAAAACTTCTAATCAACAGAAAAATGTCTCTGTGGCCTGGGCTTCTAAAAATAGTAGAGGTATGGAGCTTCAGCTCTTTCACTGAGAATTTTGACACATTCATGAAAATAATTGAGACAGTACACTATAACCCTGGAGTTAAATCTATTGATGTGAGTGCTGCAATGTTAAATATCCTTACTTCTAGAAAGGGTGTGAAGGGGCACTGTTCTGTACTTATTGTATTGAATTTGTGCTTCACAAATGTGCAAGAGAAAAAGATTCTTTTTTAATTTGCTTTTCCTCCCAGCTTTTGAGTTAGTTTTCAAGTTTCTTGAATGTTCTTGGAAAAAACCTTTGATTCTTGTTGTTTTGCTCCAGAGTTGGAGCAATAATTCGAATCTGAAAGAAGGATTTCATCTAAGTGCTATTAACGTGGCCTACAAAAGTCTCACCCTACACCACTGCTTTGTCTTATTTCTATTGGGGTGAGATAGACTTTCCAAGATCATCTTGGGCCTTGGAGAGATCTTAGCCTCAAAACTAGCAGCAGCAGAGATCTGTGAACTGCCTTTAAAAGGTTTGCAAAAGGCAACTAAAAAAATAAATCTGCATCAATATCAGCCCTGCCACACAGGCCTGGCACATCTACTGCAAAAAGTTGAAAAAGAGTCTGATAGAGACTTCTTTATTTTATGGGCCTAGCAATTTTTGAGAGGATAGGAGTATAATTGAGGGCTATTAGTGAATATGGTAGTATAGCAAGGAATATACTAATTCTTCTGAGTGCGGAGCTTGGTATCTGGTGGCTGGTTGCCTATATTTGCAGGGCTTGATGAATGTGCAATCATTCTGCGGCCTTCTTGTCTTGTGCTTCTCATATACATAATTATCTTTGGGGTTTTGTTTTTGTTGTTGTTTTTCATTTGTTTTTGTTTATTTGTTTTGGAATGTATTTTTTTTTCAAATCTGAGATTGAAAAGGAGTAGTAAAGATTTAGGCTTGGTACAGATACCTGGACTTGGGAGCAATCCGCTTTTTCTGAAAATAAAACCTTGTAACCATCAATGCTATGATAAAGAAGGCTGAGAGCTATGTAGGCTGGCATGATGGTAGCTAACTGCTAAAGGCTTAATGCTTTGCTAGTGAAAGGAGATGTTCCTTGCATTCATTTGCATGGTTGGGAGCAAGCCTGGACTATTCGTATGAAATTACTCATACTTTTGACTTCTTACTCTTATCTGCTTCACCAGACTTTCTCTCATGACCCCATCTTTTCCTGCGTATTCAAATTTCCTGCCAAAAAGAGTGTATGTAGAGGAACACTCTGCTTCTTGTACTGTTCCTCTCTGATGAAATAATGGTTTGCCTTCAGGCTGGAGACTAGCAGTAAACTGACATGGGAATTGTACCAGGTTTGTTTTTCCCTGTGCTCTGTTGTCCATATTCATTATGTCTCATTGATGACTGCAACAAGGGGAACTCTAAAATAAACAAGGATCCTCAAGCTGGCATTAGGCTTTGAAGTGACTAGTGACCATAGATGACTTCTCCATAGTTAATCTCCTAATGTTGCCATGGATGCAGTGTGGAAGTGATTGGTGGGGGGAATCTTTGGGCCAGAGAAGCTTAATATGGTAGGCAAAAGCCAGCTGTAGCAGAGGATAGTTGAGCCAATTTATCTAAACGTAGAATGGAGCCTTTTAGTTCTACTTTTTGTCACTGAGAGTGGAGAAAAAAACATGTACTTGCTAGATGCATAGAGGGCTGTGTCTGTCTCCTCTGCCCAACAGCAGACGGAATGACAACACAAAGTGTCATATCATTAGCCTGTGTGCTTTCAGTCCTTTACTGAATGATACTCACTGGCTGGTCTAGGCAAAGCGAAACTGGTCTCATTGTGGTCTCCAATCTGTTGCCGAACAGGGGTCGGCAAGCTTTGTTCGCTAGCTGGACTGAGCTGGGGTTGTCCTCACCCCAGGGCCCTGGAGCACAGATACCAGTATGGGGGATGCAGCAAAATGGCGACGATTGCGCAGTTCAGTCTGCCTATATACTCCAGTAGAATGCAGAGACTCACCTACTGCCCAATCGGGAGACCAATTTCAACTTTTCGCCTTGTATGGCATGGGGTTATCAGTAAACTGCATAAATTAATTATGCTCCTAACTCCTGTGACATCGCGAGATCTTCCGAGCGCCATGCCCTCTGCTCTATGCCCTATGCTATACTATATCATCTACTTTCGCTAAGCTCTCTACCTTATTAAGCCCTAAAACCACAAAAACTCCTACACCCATCCATCTCCCATCCACCTCCCATCCATCAGCTTGTATGGCAGATGTGACAGGTTGGCTACTGCCACCATCTTTGATAGCAGATGTGTCTGTGAATCACTGAGCATCATACAAATGCCTCCTCTCTTGGAGGGTTAAGGATGTCCTGGGTGAAAAGGCTGTTGGTGGTCTCTTCCCCTGCTCAGGCTGAACTGCCAGTATGTCTGCCATCGCACAGAACCCAGCACGGTGCAGAACCCAGCGCGATGCAGAACCCAGCTGCTCTCCTCCATGTCCTCACACAGAGCCAGAGCTTGCTTTGCTCTCCAGCTAGCAACTCTGTGCTCCATGGCTCAGGAATCCAAGATGGAAGAAAACCTTTCAGTGCACAAACTTGGCCCCAAAATGAGTTTTCACAACAAACAGAAGAAATTTCACAGGCCTATCTTCAGCTCTTTTCTATCTCCTTTGCACTCTAAGCATGGCTTTGCCAGGCAGCTGCCAGAGCTTCAGCTTTCTGAGAACTGAGATTGAAGTCTTCTAAATCCACTCACTAATTCTTGCAGTCCCACTGATCCCACTAGCGACTGAGGAGAGATTCATGGCTTACACAGAAAATGTGACTGTGTCATGGTGACAGTGTGTGGGGCTATTCATTGACATTTTTGTCTTTTCCTTTCTCTACCGAGTACACACAAAGGTAAATGGAGATGTACCCACTTCCCTGGAGGAGAGGAATGAGATCGCTAGCAGAGCACAGAGCAGTACTTACAGTTCTTGTGCATACTCGTTGCCATATAGCAAGAACAGCAAAGAGTGGGAGTGAGGATGCTGAATTTTCATGTGCCTCCACTGAAGTGGATGGTTTCAGAACAAGTTGTTCCTGCGTTATCACATCAAAGGCTTCAGACTGTCTGCAGCACAAACACGCCCACTTTAGGCAAATGAGCCTTTTGTTGGCTCAAAACTGAGCACTTCATTCAAGTATCAGCGCTTCCACATCCTACAGTCCCTGAAGCTGTGAACGTAAAGAGTAATCTTGTAATGAATTCAGAAAAGGCCTCAGACACATGCTGAAATCCTGTCTTGAGGAATGCTCTGACCTGGGTGCAATGGCTCTGATTCTTGCGATTTCTAACACTCAGCTCTGGAGCTGGGGGGTTGAAAAATATGAAATATTCAGATTTGATGGGGTAGACGGTGGTTCTGAACCAGCTGTATGGTGAGAGGCTTTTGAAGCTTGCTTAGTCTGGAGAAGACTGAACTATCTTACTTTTGATGCTAGCCCAGGAAGCAGCCTACACGAAAAATGGCATGCTTACATGTAAGAGCATAGCTTATGAGAAAAGCTAAAGGGTTTGTGATAATGAAGATCCACAGAAACCCAGGAGGAAGTTTATCTAGGCTTCTAAGATAAAAATCAAATGTAACAAAACAGGCTTTGCACATAACACGCTAGGTGACTGCAACTGTCCTTTCAGGATGTCCTCGAACTCAAAATCCATCATACTGGGAAAGAGAAGTGCTAAGCAGAGACACCCATTCACATAATCTTGTCACTGCATAGTGCTAACTGCTTTGCAATCTCTCATTTCCATCTCCCTTCAAATTTAATCTGAAAACACCTGCTCAGATAACCCTCCCTTCCCCAGCTCTTGTTTGCCTGATATATGAAGGCTTCAAGTAATTCTCTGTACAAGGTTTCAACAGCTCTTGAAACTGTTTCTGCTTGTACAGGAAGCAGAAACTCTTGCTGCTTTCTGTTGCTTCCTTAACATCGGTTGTAGCAGATCACTAAGCCATCCATGGGAGACCCATCATTAAGTGTAATACAAAACTGAAGTTTGCTGCAGTGTGTTTTGTTTACAGGTATTGTGACGAGTCATGCCAGATTGGGTACAGATAACAGAGAAAGAAAGGAAAAGCCTGTTGTCACTGTAGTCTGCAGAAACTCTGCCCATTCATACCATGAGTCTGTAGCTCTTGGAGCAAATAAGACTTTCAACAGAAGAGAAACCTTCCAGGTAGGAAGGTTTGGATCTCTCACCAGGAGCACCTTGGAGGAAGCAACCACTTTTGCCCATTCCCTAGCTTTCGGGTCAGCCCAATGGCCAGTTCCAGCTGGCCATGAGATGACAAAGACAATGCCAAGAGCTTCAGCATCTGCAGGCACATGCAGGCTTGCTTTCTGACGCTCTGTCATCTTCTGTTTAGTGGTATTAACAGCTCTGGAAACAAAATCCTGTCCCCTGATAACTGGCCAATTCAGCGGCATTTTCCTTTGTGCTACTGCCAGGCCGAGTAGCACAGCACACACCAAATGCAGAGCTTGAAAGAGTTGCAGTAGTCAAGCCTGTGTTTCCATTTCCTCTGAACTCTCCTAGTGATTCCTCTTTTAGGATGAAATTGCTCATGCTTAGCCTAACCCAAAGGATTTGTTTAGGAAGGTTGGTTTTTTTTTACAAAGTGGATCTGGCTATTTCTGACTTACACAAGGGGAGAGATATTTTTAAAAAGAAAATTGCTTTTTCTTTTAAGGAATACTTCAAAAATCAGGTTTGATATAGTATTATCAAATAATATTTTGTTTTCATATGTTTGAAACAATTTGTAGCCATTTTTTTCAGAAGCATTGCCCAGTGAACTCAGCATGAACTGCAAGCACCGGCATCTCAGGAAAGCTGATATTTGCTTCATAAACATTGGGGGAATGAGGAATTGCAAATAAGAATCTAGCTATACAGCTGCAATTTGTGTTTCAGAAGCATTATGCATTGGCAATAATTTCATCATTTCCAGCGTTGCCTCAGTCACCCCATACAGCAACCCACATTCGCTTATGATCTATTCAAATATGCCTGTTCCTCCTTGTATGCATACAATGTAAGCATATATATTCTGCCCTCTTCTGCCATCACATCCCCACGTCAACATGCCCTCAGAAGCCACTGGACTTAGCAGCCGTACAGAGAAACACCTTCTTTCCAGGCACGTTCAACCCTGGTGTTTATCCACAGACTATGCAAAAGCAAATGTGCATTGGGCCTCGATTAATGATTTCCAAAGTGAGCTTTTCAGCAGCAATATAGCTAAGAGCTCTCAATCTTTCTAAAAATTCTGTTAGTGAGTGTTAAAACATGATTAATTAGAATTCAACAGGAATGTTTAGAGAAAGCATTTTTTTCCCCTACTGGAAAATAGTATTTTGAAAAGAAAAAAAAGCCTGAGGGCTCAGTTTGGTAGGTTTCAAATTTCAAGGAAGGCATATTTTGAAAATGACTTTTAGAAGCTTCTTGTCAAAGTAAAAATGTATGCTAATTACAGTGAAGGACTAACTTTTTCATGCAAAGGTTTTTTTAAAATGATTAAATAGGTTCAATAAAACTTATTTCGGATTTTAAACATCAAATTTAATTTGAGAGTTAAATCCCTATTCATTTGGGAATGAATAAATGTAATTCGTACATCTTTTATCTTGCATGCTTATAAAATAAAAAAAAAAAAAAAAATCAAGCATGCTCTGTCTATGTTTTTATTCTCCTCATCTACCCCAAACTTCTGAACCCATTCTCTAATTTCAGCCAAGAAGTATGTATAGGAAAATGTTTTCTTTTTTTTTTTTTTTTTTTTCAGAGAAAGGCTGCAGTGAGAGTGCATCTGTCACCAGAAGTTGGAGAAGTTGCTTGTAGCTGAACGTAACTCAGAGGAAAACAGGCTTTGCTAATCCTGTTCATGAAGCTGCATGAACTTGGTGTTCCAACTCTGCAAGAATGACTTTCTACCCAGCTCTGATAAGTTTAAACGTAAAGATTCAGTCTATAGCTAAGAATAAGACTTCACGGAAAGGCTCCTGCAGTAGTAACGAAGTAATCAGGACATAATTCTGTGTCTGAGTCTGCCAGTAAAAGGCCAGTGAATTGTCTATAGGCATGCATTTATAAACAAATTACAAGCTTAGTATATAGAAGTCTTCCTCAAACAGCAATGGTGTAAATAAAGTAATATGTGTGACCAAGAAGTCTGGGCTGTTTTCAGTTTCTGCCCTGTTTTATGATCTTGGACAAGTTGATTTATTTCTTTCCAGTTGGACATCTTTGTTAGGTGGCATGGACCTTCTCACTCGTGTGTTTATTCAATGTCTACCACAGTAGTAGTGGGAGGTCCTGTATGTGACTTTAATACAAGCAGCACTGACAAGTCTGCGTTTCCATGGTAGGCTAAAAATCTCTTCCTTCTATACCAAATAATGGCAAAGGTAGAAAGTACTTACTTTACATCTATAGATCAAAAGCCTTCGAGAGCACTTTCTGTAAAAACCTTCCCTTAAAGTGGCACTGACTTAATTAGTACTGTATGAATTGGCAGATGGTTGTGATCTAAACTTTTATCTTCTGGTTCCAATTTTGTAAGCACTGTCATTTTCTGTGAAAGGGCAAAATGGTGCAGTTTTCAAAAAAAAAAAAAAAAAAAAAAAAGAGAGATATCTGTTAGTTACTATGTCCAAAGATAAATAGTTGCAGTGATTTTTTTTTTTTTTTTTACCCATTCTGGACTGCTGAAATCTCTCTTCTGCATCCTAAAATTCTGAAAAGTTAATCCATAGTGGAAGACCACGCATTTGTATTACATAAATTCATTGATGTTAAATACAAGGAAATGAGGGATTCCTCCTTCTTGCAAATATAAAGCCTCTTTTCATTTTAGGACAGTGTCTTCTGGGCTCAGCTCACTCCTGTAAATCTGGTACTCTGATGTGCTCTACAGTGGGTCTACCTCCATTTACTTTGTACAGATAGCTTCCAGAATGGCTGTCCTGCATAGCTACCCAACAATCTGCCCTGGAACGCACCCAATACCTGTTTCTTCCTCTGGATTAAACTAGTCCGTGTGAATAACATTCTGCAGGTTTTTCTTTATCCAGATCCCCAAATAGAAGGCAAGAAATCTCAGGAGGCTCCTTAGGAATGAATGCCAACATGACAGGCAGAAAAGCTTTGCGAGACAAGTGAGAAAGCTATTAAATCTCACTTTTTCTTTGGCTTGGTTAAGAGAAATTTATTTCTCTGCTATGACGTTTGTTTGGGGCACATAGTGCTTTTTTAACATAGCCATCAAGCTTTCTTACTTTGAGGCACCTGGGTCTTGAGAGAAACATTAGTCTTCTAGGGCTGCTACTGTCTATCTTCCAAACAGATTTCGGAAAATGGATTTTTTCTCATGAAAGTCTTTAGCAGCAGCTTTCAAGCATAATCTTCAAAGTCATCTTCTCAACAACAAACTGAAACTCTTTTTCTATACACCATCTCTTGTATATGACTTGCTGCTCTTGGTGATGCTGCCTCCAAGTTGGGTATCTTTTTAGAATGAACCAAGAGTCTCCAGCTCCACCCTTGTTCAACAACAGAGATTTTCTTGTTTTCAGATCAATATAAGACAGTGCTCTCTTTTTAATGGACTTCTCTACCACAGCCTCATGATCACAGAGCACAAGACATTCTCTTTCAAAGGGGATGCATAGCTCCATTTCACAGCTCAATATGTGAACATTTGACAAACACTCACTCTGACACAGGTTCTGTTCCAGACCTGTGCTTATGAAAAGGCAGTTCTTAGAGCTATATGAACCCAAAAAAGCAAACTGTGTTACTCCCTATGGACTCAGGAAGAACTTGTGTCACACTTTCTGCTTCATCTTCCTAAATAGTGCATCTTTGACACCTCTCTGATCAAGCACAAAAGATCCTTCCTAGGAGGCACAGAAAGGCCCCTCTTGCAAGTTGTGCTTTCTGTTGGGATGACCTGTGCCTTTAGATGGCAAAGTCTCTGAGAAAGAACTGCATGCTACTTTGACATCTAGTTTCTAGATTAGAGTTGCAGGAAAGGGCTGAAAGATCCATCTCCCTCTTGAAGCTGGATGGATGAACTGAAGCAGCTGACAGAGCCTGGAGGGAGAAAGGAAAGAAATGGTATGAATATTAATACACATAAAATATATACTATGTGATGCATCGCTCTTCTCACACATCCAATGATCATCTATCCTCCCTCACTCCTCTCCCCTCTGCTCTGCCTCTCTGTGTCTATGGAATAAATGTTGGATTTACATTTTCAGTCTATTTAAATCTCTCATTTTTGCTGCAGTGTAACAGGGGAAAAGCCTTAACTCTCTGTTTGCTGAGCTGCCTCTGTTGAACAGTGGAAGAGAACGAAGTTTTTCTCCCAAACCTTCTAACAATTTCTGCAACCTATTGGTCATTATTTCCCATCATTCTGGCTTGCCAAAGACCACTGAATCTATCTGCAAGTGTACTGTACTTCTATGAGACTTCTCTTGCTCCCCTTTAGGCCTTTAAATCCAAATATTGTTATAGTAAAATACCACATAACTATAAGCTACCTGTATGAGCTATACTATGAGCTTGCTGGCTTTGCAACAAAAGTCCATGTGCATCTATTGTTCTCTGGCAATGTTGGAGTTAAGATAGTCAAGTGTAATACAGCATACACATAAAGTAAAGAGCTCCAGCAGTGAAGCAGCTAGGCTTGCTGCCTACCTGTCTGGGATATCCCAAGTTGAAACAGTGCAAATATCCTTTGCATTGAGCCTTCTTGCTCAATAGGTGATGGCCTATGGTGCATGAACTGTTCATGCTCTGTTAGTGTTCATGCACTTGGCAATTCCATGATAAATGTACAGGTCTTCAAATTCTGCCTAGACAGGTGTTTTTGGGGTAAAAAATGTGATGTGTCTGAATAGACTGATGTGCCATGATTCTGATTCATGTTGTGCAGGTGTGGGAGTCATTGTCTTGCAGAAGGACATTTGTGAGCTTTCAACAATTGCTTAAGGAGCCAAATGCAAAGAAGAAGGCTGGGCCTGAAAAAATTCTGTAATATTTGTTTTTCTTCTAGATTTGATGTCTCTTTTAGATGTAAGGAAATATGAGATGAATCTAAGGAGATCTTTGACACTGGCTTCTTTCTTCTTCCCTTTGCCCTCTTGTTTCCAACAGACTGCATGCAAGAGGTGGGAGTACATGGGTGCTCTTAAACAAATGCCTCTCTGAGGCCACAGTGCAAGCTCTTACTGGAATCAGAGATAAGCCCACCTAGAAACCAAAAAGGATTTAAAATAGCTTAAATTATACAAAGCAAATGGTGATTACAGCATACATCAAAGTATACTCATGGGCTTGATGGATGCTGTCAGTCTCCATGACCAAATATGGAGCAGTTAACAGCAATGCTCCTGACATAGGTAATCTGCCATGTTCCTCTTTTCCACTTGGTATAAAAGCATGTAAAAGAGTCCTCTGCTCCCAGCCTGGTGGGCAGGGTGCCAGAGAAAGAGTGATGGGTGGATAACACACTGACAACAGCAAATTTCTGGGTTCAGAACTGTGTGATGTGGGCCACAACTGGTTGTACAGCTCTATAAGAATGTTCCAAGGGAATAAAATTAGAAAAACAAACAAACAAAAGAACAACAACAACAACAACAACAGCAACAAAAATACCCTTGTGGTGCTATTGAGCAGGTTCTGCAAATGCCTTAAAATGAAGTGTTGCAGTTTGCCACTTATAAAAGAGGCCACATCCAGTCAGTGGCCAATTTTTTGCCAGTTTAGAATCTCAGTGGTCCCTTTTTTTTTTTTTTTCTCAGTTTAGAACCTCAGAAGAGCCCTAGAAGGCTGTTCCTTTCTTCACTGGACAGAGAGAGAGGAGCAGAACAGCAACAGGGCACTGCTGCCTCTCGTGGTAGCCCCACAGCGCAGACAGAGTGATTCTAGTGGAGAAATTTCCTGAGCTACCTCCTCTCCCTAACTGACTAAAGGAGAGGAAGGTGGCAATGAAGTGTAGGGGCTCCGTGTGATCACTTGGGAGGTAGGTCTTTGGGTTGAAGAGAATTTGGGAAGCTCTTAAATTCTGCCTTAGTCCTACAGCTTCCCCTTCTGCCAGAGTCTACTGAATACTGCTGTAATTCTTGTACTGTGACAGTGCCCTACCTCTGAATGCCACATTGCAATAACCTCTTTTGCTAGCAAGCAGTAACATGTAGGTAGCAAGTAAAATTGTGGGAACAAAAAAGGGAAACAAATAGCAACTTGGTGCTCCCTAGGTGCTTGTGGATCACTCCCCAAGCTGTGTACTGAGTGTGGAACAGGCTGTTTGCACACAGATGTAGGACAGGTTTATCATAAGCCATAGCAAAATGCACATGCAAGGTGCAGGGGTTGACTGAATTAAGGTTTCCCAAGTAAGCCTATGTCTGTGTGCTTGCTAACAAGCAAGTGCTTGACTTGGCAACATTAATAATATTCTTTTATGGTAGCGTTATATATGAGTGAGAGAGAAGATGAATCACATTGTAGAAATAAAGTCAAGCACTCACAATGTTGAGAATTGGCTTGGCTGGTTAGGGAAATAAAGGGCCCTTCAATCAGGGAGCAGAGAGCTAATTGTCTCATTAGCTTATCTGTCTGGGCTGTATTCCCCTGAGAAGAGGGTGGGAGATGGGAAGGAGACAAATGAAATAAATGAAGCAGTCCACGGGGAGGATTTTTTTTCCCGAGAAGAGCAAGGGGCCTAGTGGCTGTACAACAGCATGCCTTGCTACAGCAGCTCCAACGCTTGCATCTTTAATAGAAAGGCTTAAAAATTGGTGGGAAGTATCCTGGAAAAAGGGTTGTGAAGGGATAAAGGAACATGACTGGGAATTCTGATTTTTTTGTTGTTGTTATTTCACCCATCCCTCTTCATATGGTTTTAACATCTTAACATTGTAGCACTGTGGTTTTCATGTTGGGGAATATTCAGCAGATTTCAGAGACCAAGCTGAAAATAATACCCCTGAAATAATGTCAGAATCTCTGAGCAAAGCCACTGAGGATCAACTTGCACAGCAACACTGGCATTTCTTCCCAGAATAAAGCATCTCATGGACAATATTACCAATGTGGTATTTCCATACCTACAGGGTGAGGATTTACCATTCATATCATCCCTGATCCTGCAAGGTGTTCTAACACCACCTTATTGCAAGGAAGCAATGTAACACAGGGATCTTTCTGTCGATGTTAGACTAAGATCTTTGTACTTGCAAATTCATATACCGCAAGACTTCACCTCTGTATTTTTGTAAATCTACTATCAGATATTAAACGCTCGCTTTCTTTCTTCTTTCTTTCTTTCTTTCTTTCTTTCTTTCTTTCTTTCTTTCTTTCTTTCTTTCTTTCTTTCTTTCTTTCACCAATTTATTTTATTTAAGAGTGAGCTGAGCATAAACAAATGCTGTGACCTTTAAACTGGAACACATTAGTGGAATTAGCAGCTTAAATTTTCCAACAAATGCAGTTTTATAGCATAAAGTCTTCATGGCTGAAGATCTCGGACCTAAAGATTTTGGGCTTAACATATGCCCAAAGGTCTCTCAACACCTGATAGACTTCACAGCTGCTGAGTTTTACTGCTAGAATCAGACAGTTCAAACTGAGGACATCAGCCAGTTTAATAAAAGCACAGCAAAATATCCCAACAGTGACCTATTCCGAGTATCATGTGTTACGGGCATGCTCATGCCTTATCACAAAGTCATGTTTGAACAGGTCATTAGACTGGAAACAGCAGCTTGCAACACCTGGTTTTGGAAAACTCGACCATTGTGTTGAGAAGCTGAACCCTGAAAGTGAAATCCACTGCACATCAACCGTGGGTTCTAAAAAAGAACAAACTGAGGAGTCTAAAAATAGAGGATGGAGAAGAAACGGGAGGAAGAGTAATCCCACAGACATCTCCTCCAGGCAGGCTTATTCTAGAATTATTAGGAGCTGATAGAAAATCTAATTCTGCAGGGACCCATCCATATCCAAAAGGAAAGTTCTTCCGAGAAATTCTTCTGCTTGGCGAAGTACACAATTATTTGCTTTTGTTGGTGTCTCTAGAGGGTTAAATTGTGGACTGAAGCCCACAGAGGCTGACAGTGTATGGGAGAATGTGCATGTTGAGCCCTGTTATTTTTCTGAAACAAATGGAAATGTGGTGGCCAGCATCATAAACGAGGCCCAGGCTTATCAAACCAGAGAGATAATAACAAGGCATGGGGAAATTCCATTCGAGGACTGAGTTGAGATCCTGAGCTGGATAAGTCTGTGTGTGTGTGCTTGGGAAGTTGGGCTGCCCCACAAAGCCAGCACAGAATGGCAGTTGCTTAGGAGCATCCCATTCCAGAGAGGAGCCGAGGCCACCTCCATTCCTTGACATTTTAAGGGAAGGTTTTCTCCAGGTTTTTACCAGCTTAGTACTGAGGGCATTGACATACACTGAGACATTGTGAACCAGTCAGCAAGACTATGATTTCACTATGAATCCAGCAGATACAGGTCAACCTTGAAAATGCCAAATGTTCCAGACATGCAGTATTTCACAAAAGACTACATAAGCTGCCACCAGTACTGGGCAACTCCACAAAAAGCATCAGTAGACAAGGTTTCCTTCTATACATGTTAGAAATACCACCTCCTTAACATTTGTACACCATAATAAAAGAGGATGTGCTCCACATGGCACCTTGCCACCTCAGTAGGAAAAGCAGCCCATATCTCTACCATCAGATTGAAAGAGAACATCCAGAGCCCCAAAGCAATCACTTTCAAATTACTGTTTGGAGTTTTCTTAGTCAAATGGATCTAGCTTTGCAGAGGAAACAAATGTGGACGGCACAGACTGGGTGACCCTTAAACTATGGTCCTTTAGGGATTTCATTGGATTGAAAGCTTCTTCGTTTGGCCAGTGGTCTCTGTCACTTCTACAGAAGCACAAACTGGTATGGGTCTTGAAACCTGTTTTTCAGTCTGAATAGTGATATGTGGGGTTTCTTTGGAGGAAGCGTTGGCTTAACATATCTCGATCTCCCAACTGCAAGTGCTCTTCTGCAGCTCCATAATGCCCAGACCTCTTCTCTGGTGACTGATTTTTCAGCTGAAACAGCTACATGAGCTGGTTCCCTAAGTACCTGCTCGGTGGGGTCAGTACAAGAGACAGGACTTAGTCAGAGATGCTTATGGCCTGCAGTCAGTATGCATGGAGCCACAGACAGCATGAGGTTTGGCTGGAGCCATCAGTTTCCTGAGATTAATAATAATCCCATCCCAAAACTCTGCATTTGTCTATACAAAAGCCCAACTCCTATTTCCCTTGAGAATGGCAGAAAACCACCACTGCATTTCTGCATGTTCCTAGCAGCGCAGTGGACAAATGCTCTCCATACATAATATGAACTGTTAATTTTATACAGGATTGTTAATATATTCATTACCATTACATAATTACACACACAACTATAAATATCTCTTTAATAGAGCCTAATGCTCATTATTTTGGGTTCTTTATCAGCTATGTCATAAATGCCAGCAAAAGACATACTGGCTAAGTCCATTTGCCTGACCTCAGATATGCTTCCCCAACAAATTTTGTTGTATTTCTCCACCACAAGGACTGTCAACCAGGGGGATCTCACCTGGTCACTGGTTCAAATGTCTCATAACTCGTCTCAGTTGTCTCTGCTGTGCACTGACTCACTGCTGGCTCCAGCCTCCTCCCTCAAAGTCTGTTCCTTCTCATCTCTTTCTCCACCCATCCCCTTATCTCTCCTCCACAACCCTGTTCCATTTACCTCCATTGCTTTTTGCATCTCATATCCTTTCAGTTTTATTTCCCCTTAGCTTCCCTCTTTGTAAGTACATGAAATTCAAATATAAAAGATCAGAACATTAGTCACTTAGATCATAACAGTAGTTGCCAACATGCTACTCAATCCATTTTTTTCCCATTTCCCACCCTGTTTCCCTCCTTGCAACAAAGATCATAAATGCTGCAAATCAGGGACAGTTTCCTGTAGTAGTTTTCTGCAACACCCAGTCCAGTGGGGCCCCATTCTTCTGTATACAATGGTAATATGGAGCAACACAAAACCCTTCAAAGAGAGAAGGATCACAGGGGCATGAATTAACTAAGGGGTCCAGAAGCTTAGCACCCCTTGACTTATGTGATCTGTCAAGTATTATGCTCTGTATTATTTAAAAGATTTGTCTAAGCTGTCTTTCAGAATTGTCCACATTCCAAAAGCAAATGAAGAACACAGATTCCTTTTTTTTTTTAACTTAAATCCACTGACCAGAGACACCTATTTTTGTGCTGTCCTGAGAAAAACATGGTTAGAAATTTCTTGCCTCTCATTATACCCATTTCTATCAATATATTAAAAACATCCTCTATTCTGAGCACTGAAGATATCACTTTAGAACAGGGTAACTGCACCTTGGCCTTGAAGATTACACTTTTAAAATTCTAAAACAGCCCTCATACAAAAAGAAAGTTTTCCCTGGCCGTATCTTCAGCAGATAGAGAGGAGGCCAAGCAAACACAGCTGCTGTCTTCTCATCACTCCCAGCACCAGTGAAGCTTGGGGCAGCTCTGACAGCTGCTGAGCACTTTTTCATTGCATTCGCACCACCAGCACCGTTGAAAAGCTGAATGTGAGAGCACCTTATATCCTGCCTTTGACGGGTGCTTTTTTAACTGGGTAAACCAGATAGTTTAAAAGAAAATCAAAAAAAAAAAAAAAAAAGGAAAATCAAAAAATCCAAGTTGCTGTGTGCCCTACCAGAAGCAGCAGCGAGCAGGGATCACCCTGGGCTGTGCCAGGGCAGACCTCTGAGCGCTCGCATGGGCACTGTCGGAGTGACTTAGATAAGCAGAGCAGCGTTGGAACAGGACATGGCCACAGCATTGGCACAGGACATGGCCACAGCGCTGGAACAGGACACGGCCAAGGCTGTGGCCGCGGGCTGTGCAAGCACTGAGGTGACCACGTCCGCGCTCTCCCTCACACCGCGGGTAGGAGTCACATTCCAGCAATTAGCACGGCAGCGCCCGGAATGCGGAGGGAGCGGGGCTGCCTCACGAAGGCCCCGCTCCTGGAGCTGCCAGCTGGATTTCATCCCCTCAGCTGCCAGAAACAGCTTTGTATCATCACTCAGTTAACTAATGTGCAAGACACAAGTGTACTCAGTTGCCTCTCAAAGAATTTACGAGGCCCTTCCCAGACAAATTATGAGGATGCACAGGAATAGTAGTGAGTAAGGGGAGCTGCCACCATCACCCACATTATACACATGGTCAAAAGCCCTCAGAAACCATCAAGACTGCAGCTATTACTATTTCTTAGCAGAGCACCAGTGACTGACAAGAACACTTTCAGACCTTTGCACATGTATATGCAAAACCAAAAAAAATGTAGACCCCCATTCACTTTATTTGGAGGGAGTAGGCCCACATTTTTACTTTCAATTTGCATGAGCTGTAGAGTATCTGCATGCCTCCTGTAATAGTTAGCAGGGAGTTTTTAAAATTCTCATAATAACTTCATCAACATTGCACTTTGATGGCTAATGCAGCTGAAAGGTGATTCAGGACAAACTATGAAACTTTAGGGAGAGACAAAACTACCTTCTAATTTGTTGGAAAAAAATGGTTTATTGCAAGTTGTCAGTTAGAAGCTATTTCAGAACAAGAATATTTTGTATTGGAAAGTGTCTAATTTCTTGTGAGCACTACTGGTAAAAATCTAGCAAAATAGAAGCTGCTATATAATAACAGATGCTAATAAAAATAAGGTAGGTTGGGATGCCCAGCCTCTGAAATTCCGCCAATGACTGAAGGTCAAAAAGCAATTACTAAATGTATCTTTGAGGAGAAGATGAGTGAGAAAAGCTGGGGGACAAAACCTAACTAGTGCTTTATGGAACACACAGTTCACTGTTAGTCAACTTGAAATACATAAAAAGTCCAGGTTACAGTCACTTGAAACATTAAATCAACTGAAATAAGCTACAGGTTGCATATTTGGGTTTAAATATTCCCATTTTCTTTTCATGGTGGAGTTTTGGAGAAAATAACCACTAGCACTTGAAGGGGTACATACAGAAGTGACAGATTTCTTAAAAATTCTTTTTGAATATTTTGAGAGGAGTCAGCATTGATCAGACTTCATATTTCAAAGGCTCACAGGGGAAGCAGCTTTGGACGCAGATCTAAAGAAATAAAACTAAGTTTGTAATGCATATGGCAGTCCATTAGCAGTTATATTTTCAATGCTTGAAGTCTGAGTTTCAATGAGTGAAGTCTGTGTTCTTCTGCATGCTGGCTGGTGAGAGGCAGCATAAATTAATTCTCACTATTATTTATAGCTGCCAGCATTCAAGACTCAGTTGTGATCTCTACTCTGTATCTCTTCACATGAAGTCCTATAATGGGCTCTCAGTTAAGAGCAGAATAACAAGGCTTATTCCCTCCTTGCATCTCTTAGTCAGCATTTCCTAATCAGTTCCTGGGAGTTACAACCCTGGTGGTGTTCTGTTAATATAGAAAGGAAAGAGCTCAAAACTATGGATCCAACAAGCAAATGCCCCTCTGTTCTCCAAGTAGAATTCCATTCTACATCATTAAAATATTTAGAAAGAGATAAAAGTTAACAGTTTAAAAAGGCTGAAAAAGC
>JAVCKT010021141.1:37060-55290 GCA_032273925.1 Rhynchotus rufescens
CACACACATTTTTCTTCTGGCTGACCTTGTCCATCAGCACTGAATCTGCTAGCACAAGACAGGCCATTACTTCTAAACCAGTTCTGTTAGGCTAAGTGCCCAGTAATAATGCTGACAGTCTGAAAGGTTTCCATGCAGCCAAATGAATGACTTTAACTCCTTATCTACCAACAGAAACAAAACAAAACAAACAACAACAACAAAAAAGTAACAAACAAACAACCAAAAACCCTATTTTAATTACAAGAGTATGGGAAAGGCTAGGATTTGTAGAACTTCACTTTTATTCTGCACTCAGCACAATATCAACAGAGCTGCTTGGGAAGAGCACAGATTTTGTTTCTTCCTGATCCTGTCTTCCTTGTGCACCTACTTTTCTTCTTTCCTAAAAGCCTACAGGCCTCACCTAGTACTTTGCGTTTGTTACATCCTCACAAGTGATAACACAATCTTAGTCAATGCCTCTTAGTCAACAGTATCAAGCAAGAATCCCAAAAGCAAAAGAGCACTAGTCCATCCCCCCTACCAGATGATGGGACACTAGAAATGAACATGACAATGTTCTGAAACCTTCTCATAGAACACTGTTGGACAGGGCTTTCTTGCTGTACCTGTTCCCAACATTAAGTAGGAAGGTGAAGACCTCTATATCAGGTCACACCAAAGGCCCACCCACTCCAATATCCTGTCCCTGAGAGTGGACAGGAGTGGACATGAAGGTGAAAAGAACCTGAGGAACTGGCTGTGCCTGAATAATCTCTTCCCTGGTACATCCTCCCAGCTTCCAGCAGCTGCTCATTTAGAGACTTCCTGAGCTATTGGTTGCATCCGCATTATTGTCTTTAATAGCAACTGATGGATCTCTCTTCTTTTAATTTGTCTAATCTCCTCTTGAATCCATTTATACTTTTTGGCCTCCACAACATCCCGTAGCAATGAGTTCCAAAATTTAATTAGGCATTGTGTGAAAACGTACTTCCGTTTGTTTTAAACCTGCTGCCTGGTCATTTCATTGGGTGCTTCCAGTTTGTATCATGAGAAATTCCGATTAATCATTTCCCATTCACCTTCTCCAACACATCTGTGATTTTATACACCTCTGTCATCTCATATGCACCCTTACGCATCCCTTTTCCTCTTTTAGTCTGTTCTAGACTCATAACTCTGTGACACCCTCTTTGTGAACCAAACAACACTGCAGCATTTAAGTGCACTCTGCACGTACACAGTATCACAGCAGAGGTTTTCTATTCAGTTTTCTGTATTTTATATCCATTGTGGCTTCTTGTTCAGAGATAATAGTGATCTGACTCTGCAACAGATTTTCTCAGTGACTCCAAGATCTTTCTCGTGGTAGTAATAGACGATTCACACTTCATTATGTATCTGTGTGCTAGTCTTACTTTGCTATCCCCCTCTCTTGTGCATTACTAAACATTTATCAGCACTTGATCATCTCTGCCATTATATCACTTGGTCACAAAACACCCCGAAGCCTTTCCACAACTCTTGGTTCAGCCTCACATTTTGACCTCCTGCATAACGGTGTGCTCAGCAATTTCTCTCAGCAGTTGCCTCTCCTACTCATTCTTTGAGTACATTCAACAGCAATAGGTCCTTGAAGGGAGGCAGCAGTAGCTTCCCTAGCTTGGCAGAACTAATTAGTTAAACTAAGTACTCTTGGTGCTCCAATGGCCCACCTTTTCCATCAGCTGTTAGACACTGAGAGATCTCCATTACACCCCAGCTCTCCTGGGAACTTTGGTGAGGAAATTTGAAAATCTTAGAGTGATCACCCATGTTCTCAAGCTCACTGACTTACCTCTGTGAAGAAAGCTTCCTCCATAAGGAGCACGGCCGTTATGCCCCAACATCACTCCATGCTGTTCTGGAGTCTGTAACAGATTCTGTCTACTTACCCCGTGTTCAAGGCAAGCCTAGTTTCCCTGACCATGCTAGGACCCTTTCAAAGAGAGGCATCACCAGGTTTTACTCCATTTATCTGGGATGCAGTCCTATAAGCAATGGCTTACATCTCAGTTAACTCTGGCATTTTCCAACTCTTTTATTTTAGGGGTGAATGCAAGCTGGCCTCAGGTACTTGTCACTCTGCTCGGCCAGTGGCAGACACTTGGCTTGCAGTGCAGAACACACTGGAGCCACTCAGATGAAACCACCATGTGCTCATGGAGTCTGTAGGCAGGAGGCCTCCACTTCTTATTTCACCCTGAGGAGAAACAACTTCAGAAGACACAGGCAGAGCTTCTCTGTAGCTGAATGAGGTGGCTGGACCAAGGAGATCCTGCCCAGAAGGCCTTCATGAGGAAGGCTAGCATGGGCTAACGAGGCACAGCCCGCAATGCCCAAGTGTGTGGGAGAGGACCAAGGCAAGGAGCTGGCAGCCTGCAAGGCCCCAGGTGGAGCTCCATGCACAGGGCTTCCCCCACCCCCGCCGCCTGTTTTCACATCAGGCCCTGCCCGTTAGAAACCCCCATCAGGAGACCACAGGCAAACAAGGCTTCCCACCTCAAAGAGTTCCTGGATTCATCAGTGGAGTGAATTGCCGGAGTGGGTTGGAGCTACTAATTTTGCTACTAATGTGCTTGACAGTTCAGCCTGCAGGGGCTGAAGGAGAAGTTCCCTCTTGCAGGCCATGTGTCACTGTTGGGACTGCAGTGCCTTTCTACTCATCTGATGCCAGAACTCAATCACAAGGAGGCCAGCACCAGAACTTACACATATTAGATCAGCCCATCTTATTCCACCAAGAAGGTTGTTTTCTGCTGCCTCCTGGTACAACATTTCAGGCCTTCTCCTCGCTCCCCCTGCTGCGTCCCACTGCTGGGAAGGAGGACAATGGCCCCAAAGGCCATGGAGATGCCACGAGAGAGGCAGTTAGCAACCCTTAGCACACACAGGAAAACTCCCCCCGAGCAAGGACAGGAAGGAAAGAAAAACCCAAGTAGCAACCATCCTCTTGAGCTTTCTAACTTGATGAGGCGAAGAGGGAAGAAAGGGAGGAGCAGGAAGTGGTAACTTATTTGGACTCCTGAGATGAGACTCCAGTTCCCACAGTGCTTCATTGTTCAGCACTTGTTTTCAGCTGGTCAAAAAGACCCAAGCAACAAATCAGCCTAGGTTTTTGTGTCATCTCTACCACAGTGACAGCTACCAGATAAAACATCAAAAGTTAAGAGAAAACAAGCTGGTTTTCTCCAGGGCTCAGCCTGTCCCCCAAAAGAAATTCAGCCTTCTGGATTCATTTTGTAGTGCTTCATCGGCCACAAAACAGCCCTGAAGACCTACAGAGTTTCTCATCAACCTCCCTCCCTTTCTAATGCATATACATACAGACCTGAAATGTTTTTTTTCCCATGTTGTGATGCCCTCCAACTTCAGCAGAATTGAAGGCAATCAAATATTTCATCGGGAGTTCACACACTACCACCGAACTTAACAGCTCCCCAGCAACCTGGCAAAGCTCATGTGCATCCTTTAGGCAGCTGTTTGTATAGGTAACATCACTGAAAGGTACTAAATAGGAAACATAACCTTTTGGAAATCTCACCATCCTTAAGGAAGCCATTAGACGAGCACGCAGAAAGGATCCTTAACTATTTATATCCAAAGTCACAAACACTTTGTCATATTTCTCACTCCACAATCTAATATCCCATCAGAAACCCACTGTAGTTGTCCTGCAGGAGTAATGCACAAAGCCCTCACTCTTTTCCCACCATTTCAGTGCTGAACACCCACACAAGTTTACTAGCAAAAGCTACATGCAAAATTTCTGAACGCCCCAGGGATCCAACAAGTAGAAAAACATAAGTAACTGCCTCCTCAGTTTAGCTATCATTTTGGCACATGCCAGAACATTGCCCCAGGCAAAACATCAGCAGGTAATGAACAGGGATTTGCATGCAGTTCCTGCAGTGGGCATGGCCACAGGCACTGTTCAATGCAAGCATTTCCTTCTCAGGGTCTTCACAAAACCCGCCTGTGCACCCCAGTTGCGCAACAAATGGCTGCGACATCTAATACCATTTGTACTTTTAATTGGATTATCAATTCATATGTCATGATAGCTGATGTTTCTGCACAAAAACATGTTTATTACACTGAAGCAAAACTGACTCAGAGCATAAGGATGCTTTGAGGTTTCTTTGCTTGATCAGCAGATTCAAATCCCTCGTTGCCAGATTGGCATAATTTGCTAACCAGTCCCTTCCCCAGAGACAAGCTTTGACTATCTTTCCCGACAGCAGTAACTAGTCATGTACCAATTAGATGTACATCCTTTCCAGCAACAGCTTCACAAACACAAAATACAGAGTCTTTGGATCTTATAAATCTCCCATTCCAGAAGTCACTTTCCAACATATTCCTGAAAATATCCCCAGTTTCTTGCTTTTCATAGTGTGCAAAACCTCCCAAAATGTATACAGAAGGGCAAAGCTAAAATAATGATGGAACTGAAAAATGTGAGGGGAAAAAATCTTTTAAAAAATATGTATTCTTTTTTTTTTACTTCGGGTATTTCTGGTTTCATATGCAACCATACTGTTGCATTCTTCCATTTTCTTCAGGTCTACCTCTGCTCACTCGAAGATCAAACTGACAACGTTTTTTTTGCCAGCAATTCCTTAGAAGCCTGTTCTCTGCCATCCCCGTCTCCCTCCCCACCTGCAGGCAAGCAGGGATCTGGGCCCCACATGACTATTGTGGCGTGGGTGTTGCTGGCTGGCTGTTTTGGCAGCCTTTCCTCCTTTCTTCCAGCTCTGTTTTGAAACACAATCTAAATAATTAAAAAAAAAAAATGCATCTCCACTCACATCAGCGTTCTTGCCTCTACAGAGTAAAACATGGCTCCAAAAGGAGCAGCACTGAGCAGGCCGGCCTAGATAACGCAACTGCTCGGCAAAGAAAAATTAAAACGTTCTCTTGGAGGAAGTGTCCTTCAGAAAGGAAGGAGGGACAAAGGGAAACAGGAGACAAAAATGAGGTAAAAAAAGGCCAAGAAAACTCTGTGAACCATCTCATTTTTACAAGGGGAGGAGAGAGAAAAGTGTCTCTCCAGAGCTGTCTCCCTCCCACATTCAATAGCATTAGGATCTAACTAGTAATTTGGACTAAAAGAGTAATTCTTTCCTGGAGTTTGATGGATGTTAGCAGTCTTTTTTTTTCCCCCTCCTTAACAATGTATTACATAACATTCTGATACACTAATTACCATCTCATGTCATAGCAATTTTATTAAGAGCTCATACTTACAAATACCCATTTTGAAAGGATCTCAGGAATTTTATAATTTTCTCTGAACTAGGCTTGTTGAAGCAAGGGCAACAAGGTTTGATGCTGCCTAATGCAGCTTCCAGTAACAAAGCCTCTACACAACATCTCTTACCAACTCTAAGAGTCAGGCATGGATTCTTCTTGCGTTTAGTCTCGAGGACTTGTAAACAAGTTACTTTTTAGCACGCTATGTTGTGATAAAATACTTATAACACAGCCCTATTCAGTTACTGTACCTGATACAGTTCTAATTCCAGAAGCAATTCCAAGAGAGAGAAACTCCTTTATATCGAGACATGGAAAATTTGCTAACGATTCTGTCGTTAGTGTTTGCTTGTTAATATGGCACCGTCTTGCCAGGCAAGGCTTGGTACCATGAGGTATTTTCTATATAAAATTGCTAATGCCATCAGGATTGTCCAAATGGGATCATCATCATCATTAAAAAGATTACGCATTTAATGAAAGTGATTACGACAACATCTGAATAGGAGGATTACTAATCACAAGGAGAATCCTGGTACAAATCTCATTCTCAATATACAAGAAAGGACACAAAGCCTTTTAAACATAATTTATATACATTTATGGCTTTATACAACAAAACTGTAAGGGATTGTTCTCTTGTGTCTGTAAAAGTACATCAGGCACTTTTTTTTTCTGAAAATATCCACGTATGAATTTAAACTCTGCAATGTTATGAAGAGCAGTGTAGCATTGAAGAGCTGTCACACCGCTCACAAGCTGAACTAGCAGTATGTACCTGCCAATTTCTCATGATATTGCTGGTTTGTGGAACACCCTCAAAAAGGAGGCCAGTTTTAATGCCAAGTAATTTTGTTTGCATAAACCATGTGGCATTTTACATAATGACTACCCCCCCCAAAAAAAAAAGAGAAAAAGAGACTATCTTATTTAAAATCAGTCATAAATTAAGGATCCTAGCAATTTCATAATGAAAATAGGAATTTCAAATCAGTAAAAAAATAATAAAAAAAAAAGAAGTACTAACATACATCCAGTGGTTTAACAAGTGCAAATTTTATACTGTTTTATAACTGGTCCAATTTTAACTTCTCCTCTTCTTAGGGATGCTCTGTTGACTCAAGCCAATAATAAGCAATACGACTTCTGCTTATAAGTGTAGGCAAACTGTCAGTTTATCAAAGCAGAGCTTTCCAATTAATGCATCTACTACCTAAACATATATCATATAGCTATATTATGGAAACAAAACATCTTTATATTTAAAATATCTGAACAGCTCTATAATACAATAAACTTTTAATAACAGTACAAACCAGAGAAAAGTCAAAAACAAGGCTGCATAGGTAAGATCATCTGCACAATTCACAAACCAATCATTTACAACAATTCTGACAAACTAAGTTACTCCAGAAACTTGATACTTTTACTGAAAAAGGATTTATTACTAGAGGTCCCATAATGTTTGTTTTCAAGACAGACGCTATGCCCTTCATCAGACTTCACAGTATTCCAGAATTACAATTACAAAATATCAGAATGGCACCACAGAGAAGAAAATAAACTTAACCACATAAGCCAAAACATCTGATCATCTACAACTCTTCTTTTTTTTTTTTTTTTTTTCTCCATAATATTTAAAAGGGGCTTCCTACAGTCTGCAGTAATTAAGGAACTGCTACATTTATGTTATTCATAGTTATAAACGGAAATGAAGAAAATATCGGAATACAGGAAGTTATACAGTAGCAGTAAATAATAAACAGGAGGTATATTGTTAAATGTAGCAGGTTCAGCTGCAAAACCATGGCGTTTAATGTTTAATACTGCTTCCTTTGTGAGCAGAGGTGAATTTTTGACTATTATGGCATATGCAGCAAAAGAAGGATCTTCCGAAACCCATTTGTGAGCTCCCCCTTGTTCCATTGTCAGCATTTGCAAGTCTCAGAGATGATTCATGTGGTGGTGAAGATGCTACTAGAGGTATCTGCGAGTAAAAGCAGGTTGCTTCCTAAAGGCTACAGCACTGAGGACATTTCATCTTGCTCAAGAGAAGCACAAAGAGAGATTGCACAGTGGGAGAGATCCTGTATCACTAGACAGCTCAACATCAACTTCTGCAACTGCTGACAACCCTAAAAGGACATCTGAGAAAAAGTGGGACTAGCTGTAATTAGAAGTGATTTAAGCCCAACAGGGAGCTGCTAAGTGCTAGCACATTGATAAATATATTGCAGAGTTTTAGGAAAGTTATACCAGGATCATTAAATACATGGCTTATTACTAAATTTTTGCTTTCTTGGTACATTACATGTCTTTCTCCGCCATACTCCATCACTGGAGGGAAAAATATTTTTTTTTTTTTTAAAAAAAAAGCAGTTTCAAAGTTTCAGTTAGAGCATTCTCCAGTTGTGGGCCATTTAGAACAAAAATCAGTGAAAATACTTATTTCTCTTCACAACAGCCAGTCCTAGCACAAAAACTCTTCATACTGTCAGTGTGAAAAAGAAAAGCTTCAAAGATTTCTGTAACACAAACAATGAGGAGGAACCAACATAAAGGCAAATGAGGCCAGTGCTCCACACACCCATGGAAACCACATCATGCAATTACAAAAATACTGAAATCATTTATCCAAGACCCAAATCCTGAAAATGCTCAGGTAGTTGTCAGTGTTTGCCTACTCAAATGAGCAGAGGTTTTTTGCAGAAGCAAGGCCTCTGTCATAAATGCTGTCCCCTCTCCTTAAGCCCTTATCTTTGTATAACTTTGCCACTTACTTTTTCTCTCTTGCTTCAAAAAAGTGATATTCTTGCCCTGACAGGGGAGGTTCCATAAATTTCAACCTCCTATTAAGGGGCTCCCATTTCACCACCTCAAACATACTGCATGACAACAGAAACATTGACAGACCCTAAATCTAGCATGAATTGAGACAAATTACATTTATGTCATGAACTTAACTGAAATTAAGAATTTTCTCCCAATGGTCCTGCTCTTGAGTGCACAAACATTATGGGACCTCCATGAAATAAATATAAATGTGAAGCATTGTACAAGCATCTAACAGTGAATACTTAACACTTTGTGGTAGTCAGAGTTAAAATGATAATAGAAGCAGATGACATTTCTAAAAATGCATATATAAAACTGATTAAATATTTCCTAAACATAAAGTTGTCTATATTTATACATCACACAACAACAACAAAAAAAAAAAAGGGCAGAAATGTTTTGTATTCAAGATACTTATTAAGCTTTTCCTTTATTAGCACTCCCAAGTGCTAGGGAAATTTATAAAAACATGTACTTAATCCAGTTAAAATACTGTACAAAAATGAGGAGGTTATGAATGCTGCCAGATCTCAGATTCTGCAATTTTAAGTTGCCTATGTAACAAAAGTAGACTTTAATTATAAGAAAAATAGCTTGGAAACTATTCCAAAAATTATCTTAAGTCCAACAATAAAGTCATTAGTCTGACAATGAAACCCAGGTATATTCTTGCATAAATCTACATGAATACAGGTAACTTATCAAATGGCATTTAACCTGCTGTTTGTTTTGAATAGTGAGTGAGTTTAGTAGGATCATATTTAACGGGTTTTTCTGTTCCCATATGAAATGTGTGGCAATTTTGAGTAAAAATAAAGCAGTTCATACTGCTGCAAAGCAAGTCCACAGTTATCTCAATTCATCAGAACACAGGTAACATCAATGAAGGTCAAACTTGCTTAGGGCATGAGATCATCACAGTATTCTTACAAAAGTTTATAAACTTTTCTTGGACCAAAACCGATAGTCTTAAAAAACAATTCCTCTACAGATCATACTGTACAAAACCGAAAGCACAACATGATGTAAGAGTCTTTGCTGTGATTATATGGTGTAGTGAATTTGGCACTTCAGAGTAATGAAATTTCCAATGGCACAGTTCTTATCTACAGCAGCACATAACCTGCAAACCTTGGGCAAACATCCTGTACAGGAAAATACTCTCTCTGCTGCCAACTCTGATGAAAGGTAGAAAGAAGAAAAAAAAAAAAAAAAAAAAGACCCCCAAAAAAGCTAGTGCATGTGCACAGCATCATCAAGAAAATTAAAAAGGAAGGTGAAGGACATCTTTGTACTGCTTTCTCAGTTCCTGCTGTCAGACAAGTCTGGAGAATTTAACTGTAGCCTAGGAAAATAAAAATAAAAATACGATTAAATCAACATTCACACCAAAAGACACCGCCAATTAAAATATATTCAAACTATCTTTAAGGCAACTTAGAGGGGAGGCATGTATTTAATAAGCGTTAGTTACCAATAAGATTTTATTTAAGATAGCAGTGGCATAGCACTAGCACTCCACATAAAAGAACAGAAGTTGGTGCACGGCAATCCTAATGCAAACCTCATTTACAAACCAATAAAGGACTGGAAAGTGACTGACAGTAAAGGCACTTCATATGCCTATGTGGGAACCCACCCAGATTTTAAGCACTTGACATCTTTTTTTCCTTTTAATCTGTTTTTTATCATAAAAAGCACAGCTTACCTCCTACTACATCCTAGCCTGACACCCAACTGTGTGTGGTTGTCTTTACGCTGTGCTGAAAACTTTGGTTAGGCAATACACTGTCAAAGTTAAAATCTAACGTTTCTCCATCCATAAGGTCATTACGAATAATCGACTCCATGTCACAGTCCAACCGCTCGATTAACATGTCGTCTAAGTCACTGGGAAGCTTCTCCTGGTGGAGAGAAACGATGCCCACCCTTCCGTAGCCGTTGCAACTGTTAACGGGGCCATAGGGGTTCATGGCATTCATCTGCATCGGGTGACTCATAGGCACTTGTAACGAAGTCTTCACTGTTGACAAGCGATTTAGACCTGAAGTGTGTGACATGGTGTTCACTGTGTGTGACAAGGCACGACCATTAACTGCAGGCGTTGGCTGGTTATGTCCTTGGTGAGGGCGAGCGTTAGGGTTCATCATTTTGTTGTGAGGTGGCTGACTGCCGTAGGTTGGCATCACCGAGTTAGTGACCATCAGCACACTTTGGCCCAGTGCCCTGCCACCAGACTGCGAAACACCAGTGTCTACTGATGCCAAGATATCATTGTGCGGAGGAGAATCAGAAGTCAGTAACTCCTTCAGAAGTCCCGCAGGACAGTTGTATTGGCTCATCGCTCCGTAGCTTGATTTACTGTCTTGAAGAGTCTGCATAGGAATTTGGGGCAAAGAGTTCATGCTAGCTTGAGCATAAGTATATTTTCTGTAGTCTGGATTTGGTGAACCTATACTTGTGGTCGAGGATGCAAACGAGTAACCTGGCGTCTGCTGCATCTGGCTGGCAGATGAAGACTGGGTTGACACAGTCATTGATGTATTAGGTGACAAGAGATTAAGGTTATCCAAAAGATTTTCCATGTTCTCAGAATTACTCATCTCTGAAAGGCTGGGTAGAGTAGAAGTCATTTTGGTGGCTGATGACGGGTATACCATGGAGTGCACGTCCCCATCTCCGAGATCATCTTGCTCTGGCAAAATCGGGGAAAGTCTTCCACTAATTGTGCTAGCGTTAGAGCTAGTTCTGGGACGAAACGTACTCCAGTTATCAAAGTCATCGTTACTGTGAGAGCTGGGGCTCGCTGGCCACTTTGAGAACTGTGATCCAGGGCTGTCACCATTTCCCTCTTGACCAGACTGAAGGGATGCCTTTTTCTTGGCAGCTCTGCCTCTGCTTTTTGCAAATTTGCTGTTGTTATCCATGGATGCTGCTCGTCTCCTGGGAGATTTGCCACTCTTTCCGCCCTCGGGATTGAGCATCCACCAAGAGCTCTTCCCTGTTCCCTCATTTTGCACTCTGATGAACTTGCTGTGCAGAGAAAGGTTGTGACGGATTGAATTCTGGAGAAAGAAAAAAAAAAAGTGTAAGAGCACAGGTTTTATTTCTGTTGACATTCAAAGATCAACCTGTTTTGATGTTCTGATGCTACCAGTGTAAAAGACACTTCAGGGAAAAAAAGAAAAAAGAAAAAAAGAAAACACTCATGACTGAATTGTACATACAATTAGTTCCCAAACACCATACTCCCTAACAGTGATGCCCTACCTGTGATGCTCTGTAACACCCTACTCTTTACTGCAGTCCCCACTATCTATATATATATAAAATGAGTTACTTAATATGCTCAAGATTTCATTAGTTTCAAGAAAGCCTTTCACATCGGGTCACCTTTATAAAAAACCTGCCGTAATGGCCAGGCCTTCCACCAAATCTGCTAAAGTCTTTGCTTACATGGATTTAACTCTTTCAGATGGAGGGAAGTGAAGTTTCTTCTCTTCTGAGTATGTTGATATTGCTTCGTCTTTGCAAACACACTCTCATTTCATTTGAAAATGTAAATATTAAACATGAAATAGCTAAATATGCCAGTGTGGATATACGTTTATCAGCTCACCACTTGGAACTGGGATGAAATGAGTTTGCAGAGTTGCTACATAATTGTCTGTCATATGACCTGTTCAGATCTTACATTTTGAAGAGTTAAATAAAGTCATTATGAAAGACACATTTCCTCATACAGTAGACAATATCTACCAGACAGACAAATTACAATGAAGATGCAGTTATCAGCTTCATTCTAAGGAATTTAAACTGATTGCATTTGGGCAAAATTCAGGAATGCTGGCTCCTGTTTTATGGATCCTATAATGGGATCTCATCATGTATACTCCCAAATCCTGTGATTTAGGAGTATACATGATGAGATCCCATTATAAGATCACACATCAGCCTGTGAGTATTGCCACTGAACTTCAGTGAGATTCCTATTGTGTTATACAAGAATATGCATACAGAAAATCATCTGAGGATTAAGTTCCAAACATATAAATCATGACAAATTGCCTAATCATAAGGAAGAGGGGAATGGAAATGGCACAAAGTTGCATTACAGTTCAGCCTTAAAACCATCTTTCTTCTTCAAAATTAGTATTTTAACATGCAACATGGCCTCTTTCATAACTGAGGGCACAAGATAAATATGTCTTATCCCAAGACTGACCACCAAAAGCTCTTCATTATCTCCTGAGTCACAAGTAATGTTAAATGTTTTGTCCTTAAATAACATAATAAAAAACAAAACCTCAAAGCCGAAAATTAAAAATCCAACCCCAACAGTTGCCATGTTAACAAGAGACTAGGCTTTGCTGTATCAAGCTACAGATTTTTTATAATGTAATTTCTTGCATAACACAGGTAAGGAGCATAGCATCTGCAGAAAAGTTGTTCTGAATTTTGAAATAACACCTAACAAGAGGCCAGAAGTTCAGAGTGTTGAAATAGCCTACTACAGATATTTTTAGGAGGGCAGGACAGTAGCATAATCTACAAGTTTGTGTTAGGACTACAATTTGTGAAGAACAGTAGAAGGAAACCACAAAGCAGCACATGAAGTTGGAGACACAACATGGGAATAGCTCAGTTCCATTAATAAACACTTTTATCTGGTTCCCTAGAAAAAAAAAATCTAGGAGAGCAGAAATAGAAAGACAGATTCTGAAAGACAGCAGAAATGTCCATTGTGACCAACAAGCCTTGCTAATCATCAAAAAACAAACTGGCTTCCAAACCAACATAACCCTATACTGCAACATCTGCAGGAATGCATCTTCTTCCACCTTCCCTACTCTGTCTGTGCATTTGTGTACATCTGCTTTCTTAAGCACATGAAAAACAAGCATTATTCAGAATCAGACTCCAAGTGGGACATTATACGACTAAGAATAATAACTTGACAGAACCAGGCATATTTTCCCATAATATGAGATTTTATTCAAAATTTAAGCTAGTTTTAAAAAAGAGTAACTTTGAATGCTCTGCTGTATGTATGTTTTCCTTCTTGTGTATCATAATCAGCACTGATTTTCAGTGTGTGACAGTAGACATGCCAAGGGTTTTGTCCCCAAAAGTGCATTTTTTTCTTCAGAAGGGTCACCTTGCCTCATTCCTTACATATTCAGAAGAAAAGGAGCAACAAGGAGGAGTCATGCCAGATGAAAAGACTTACCTCAGAGAGCCTGACTGAAATTAGAGACCACAGATTCAAAACCCCTAGAAGAGTCACACCAAGCTGGGGATGGTTGAAGGCCATCTGGCCAAAGCAGGCTTGGCCACCTGCATAAGTCACCAGAGACTGTCACATTTAGACCTAAGAAGAAACCTCCAGTAGATGAAGGCAAGAAAAAGGTGGTATGTTTTTACAACTGTAAAAATGTATAGGCAGCATCTCCTTGGGGATCTACCTTGTTCCCCACAAGTGCAACCTTAACCCCAAAAAGGGGAGCAAAATGCTCTTTCACAGCAAAAGGCAGCAGAGCACGACCTTATGTCAGCTCGGGTTATCGCCTGCACAGCAAGGAGTCTAATTGTGTTTCTGACTTTTGAAATCTTTCCGATCTCATCTTCCCTGTCCAAAGTGTTCGTTTTAAAACATTATCCCCATTAGATAAATACCCACAATAGTTGGAATTGTCCTCATTCAATTCTGAAAGGAAGCCAATCTTTCTAATGTTAATTAACACAGGACTGTATCTCTCCTTTGTAGGTAACTTATGCAATCAAAATCCCATCCTCTGTCTAGAGATAAGACACTAAGAAGGCCTGAAAATTTTATACTCATGAAGTTCAGTCCTGCAAAACACCACATCTGGGAATTCCCTCGCTGAGGGGAAGTTTATGGGTCCTTGGCCACACGCATGGCTCAGATTCAGCATCCACCCTCCAACACTCCGGGTGCTTTAGGTCCTGGCTAAGGGGGACCGAGGACATGGGACCTTCCTTGGTGGCGAAGACACTGCAGTCTAGCTGACCCATCTCGGAGTCCGGAGGGGACGTCCAAAAGCCCATCCTTGGGCTTCCATGTGGCAACAGCAGCGATGTCCAGGGCCGGGCCGCGCGGGGCAGGCCCTGTGTTCCCGCTGTGGGGACACGGCCGAACGCGAGGCCGACCCGGCTCCAGATTTAGACATGTCGCAAGAAAGCTGTTCCGCGCCACTGCTGATTAGAAAACCTCCTGCGCCAGTTCGTGTTTTATTGTATTTTGTAAACATGCCCCATTGGCTCAGGCTTGGTGTTTACTATCAAAACAAGCATTTCTGACACACAAAACCCGGGCTGTGGAAAATAGCGTGCTACGACACAATTCCTTCTCCTCTGCACAACAAGTGTTAAATAGTTTAGAAATTACTGCTATTCCTTAGTCATCAAAAATATTATAATCTGGTATTATTGCGCTGAGGACATCTGAGGTCGCTCTTTGAGTAACGGAGCTGTCTCCTAACTCTGCCAACAATGAAAAAAAAAAAAATTTTCCTAACAGGAAAAGGTTTGCGGCCCAGAGCTTGTTACATAAATTCCTGTTTTTCACGCAGCCAGCAGGACATTAAAGAAGCTATGATTTACTAACTTGGAAAATGTGTTGAAGAGGTAAATCTTGTGAAAATATGCACCGCTGTTAATGATGTTGTGTCTACAAATCTTTGCCAGACGCAAACATGACCCGATACGAAAGCGGAGCTGCAGCAGTGGGGCTTGGCAGCCAGCAGAGCAGCGCGGCTGTCAGCGGCCCGGGCGCTCCCGGGGAGCTCCGGCCGCCTTGCCGGCTGGCAAACCCACCGAGCCCCCGTGTCCAACGGGCCTTTGGAGCGAGAGCTCCCAAAGCGGAGGCGGATGACGTGAAAAAGCCACGGGCTGCGTTGGAGCCCCGTGTCGGTGCCAGGTCACCTCTCCGGTGCCCGGGATGGGGTTTCACCAAAGCCTCGCGGAGGCGCCAGCAGGACCGATGCCACCTGGGCAGTGCTTCCCGGGCTGAGTGCATATATTTAACATAAAGTTCAGAAAGCCTCGGCTCCTATTTGGCCTTCAGCTTAACAAGCAGGAATTGTGAATATGCTTATCGCTGCTCGCTGATTTAAGAGCCAAAATATACAAAACCGGGAATTGCTAAACACAGTGTGATGAGCAAATACCAGCTAATGAAACTAATGAAGCCAACGAAATGATTCATTTGAAAATGCGTTTGTATCATTCAGCTGAGCTTCCAACTTTTCCTAAAGCCCAAGCAGACTACTTGCAAAAACACCCAGCTTGGAATTTTTCTTCTAAACAACAAAATCGACTCAAACTGCTTTGCATTTTAAAGCATTTAAAGGAGTAAATGTCTCAGCTATTTACTCCATGGATGCAAGAAGCTTAGCGGATATCTAACATTGTATTTAAACCCAAGAGATCATTCATTTTAAAACAACCAACCTGACTACTGAAGAAAAAAAAATACACTTCAACATTAAAATATATACAACTGTTTTTCAATAAACTGTTTTCCATGCAATTGTATTTCAAGAGAAACAAATGAAAACACACTTGTTTTCACTGGGCAACACTGTAGTCCTATGCCTAACTGAGGCAATACAATTACATGGGTCATCTTTCTTCCATGAAAGTAACTGCAGGATGCACAGGATATGGGAAGCAGAGAAGAACCACCACTAAACTCCACAAGTAGGAGGCAGATTGTGTGTCTGCATGACCCAAGTCTTCTGAAAGCACCTAGTGCTGCCCATGGCCCCGGCCCTCCCTCACACACAGGCACCACCAAAAGGCAGCTGCAAGCCTCCCTGCCCTCTCTTTCCACCAGAAGCCATCAAAAAGGGAGAACAAGGAACAGACTCAAGCCTCTACAAAAGCCAGGTTTAACAGAGATCTGCTGCAAATGCTGACGGTATCACAATAAAGCGTACCATGACGCTAGGAGAAATTTAGACTTGGTCCCTGGACGTAGAGGCTGCCATAAAGTGGCAGTCCATAAGGTAAGTGCAGCCCTTCTTCCATAGCACACAGGCCACGAGTTTAGTATTAAAATCAGTGTATTGACTGCCCACCAATTTTTCATTCAGAAGGTATCTCAGAAGTCCACTGCTTCCTACACCTCCTGCAAGGGGACAGTCATACACGGTGCAGCCAGCTGGCACTATTAACAGCTGAAACGGCTGCAGATTCCCCGTGGGAGACATTATCTGCCTGCAGCTCTCACACCTCTCCAGACAAAACATGAAATAGATTTAGAAGCTTGAGAGAGGCTTTCAGCGAGTGTGGCGGTGGAGACTGCTTTAGCCATAACCTGTATCCCTGTACACTCCCAGTAAGAAATTCAGGCTCAAGGACTGCTGAGATAGAAGCCCAGAGACTCAGCAACTAGCAGCATATCAGCACTGTTGAAAGTTGTCTACCACTATCACTACAGAGTGGCACACCAGTCACCTGGGTGAATCTTCCACACTACTGTCAGCTTTCAGGAGGATACCGAACCAGACGAATCACTCTGTGGAGAGAGCACCGAATCAAAAGCTCGACAGCAGAGATAGGAAGACGCAAGGATTTCTTATGTTGTTACAAAGAATACCAGACCTGTCTCATAAGGTGTGTGTAATGGGACTCCTCAGCAGTTCCAGATGTTTGACTTGCCCTAAGCAACAAGCAGCAGTCTAAAGGGAAGTCATAAAAAGCACAGGAAGGACTTTCTTTGGAAGTCCACCACCACACTTCTTCAGAAGGCGCTGAGCAGTATCAACCAGACAGCAGCAGAGGTTAAGTCTAGCAGGTGGCATCATGCAACATCTATCTGAAGTTACACTAGATTATGTCTAGTGAAACAGGTAGGACTGCTCTGAATAGCGATGCTGTCTGCACTTGTTCTACTTCAGTTTCCAGCCATCCTGCCAAGTTTGCAGGAACAGGGTGAGAAGGTTAAGAAGGAAAAGAACATCGATAACCCCAGACGTGCTGGGATTTTTTTTGGTACAACAGTCTGTTGTGATAAGGCAATCCTGTTTGTCTGGTCTAATGGTTATGAGACATGGAGAGTTCAGATGTATGTACTGCAACGGAGCTTCCGAGTTACTGTTCTATGCCCCAAAATGTTTGGTCAACAGATAGCACACGTGTTTATAAAACAGTCCTAACTGTACTTCTGTATCAGGAGTATTCCTGACACTGCGGTGTTCACCATCACGACCACACATTTGGCTGCAGTGTCAGAGGCTTCAACTGCTAATGAAGCAGACGTCTTTGCCACCCAAATACAGCACTGTGTGATTAGAGCCCCAAAACCTTCCCTGCTGTCAGATAAGAGCATGGGCAGAAAGCATGACACTTAGCCTTGGGTCAAAGAGTCATAGTTAGAAGAGGTTGGCAATTTGCCACCTGCAGCTGCATGAAGGTGGAAGGGCAGGATTTCCTCCCAAATAGGTCATGCTTTTTTGGGTCCTTTGTTCTGAAGGGGGTGCTTTTGTCTGACTTCATTTTTTGTCCTATGCTGTTGCATGGTCAAGAAGTGTCTGCTGGGATAAAAATGCAAAAACACTTGAAATCTGCTAGAGGGGCCTTATTTTGCTCCTCCAAGCTTTTCACTATGGGGTGGTTCTATGCCTAGTATATAGGTGTCCCAGAACACTGGTCATGAAACATTATTCATCTTTCAAACATGCAGAGACTTTCATAGACCCATTTCCCAGTTCAATCCTGCTTCTGGCACAAGCTACTGGAGGGGATGGGATTTCACAGCCCCCATAGCTTTCTCCTCTGGAATGCAGTATGTAGTATCAGAAAATACATGCAGCTCCATTGCTGCAGTGACTTGGCTATGCATACCTGCATGTCAGAACTGGGAACTCTACTAGCAGGTATTTGCATAATTCCCAATGGTTATCCCCAGATATGTTATTAATCTCTCTTTAATTACAGGGCAGAGTCCTTTGAAGCACTTTTCCGTAATGGCAATTCTGGTATTTCCAATCAGATGATAACACCTGCATACCTTCTCTACATAGGGATTTAGAGAAGACAAGTGTAAAAACATGAGCATAAAGCATAAAATAGAAAGTATTCAAGGCAAA
>JAVCKT010021141.1:62465-74036 GCA_032273925.1 Rhynchotus rufescens
AGTGATCCAAAAAATATCCCTCCTTTGGAACTGGAACACATTTACCAGCTTCTGTGCAGCATATTTTGGCAGAGCAGCAACAACAGAAGAATCCCTTCCCCTCCAACCCCTAAATTCAACAGATTCACTAAATAAAAGTGCAAGGAAACTTGCAAGAGTGAGCTGACCTCCATACCAGTAGAGCAGAAGTGCTGCTGGACCTTTTCCATCTCTAAACGCACGAAGCTGATACAGCAGCCTCTGAAACACAGCTGCTGGAGATCAGCCTGAGCCAAATCATTGCCAGCTGGGCAATTAGAGTTGAGGCAAAGATCATTTTCCTAGAGATATGACCACATCCATCAATCCATTAATTTTCCTTCTTCCTCCATAAGCTGTACATATGCCAGGCTTGACATCAGGCATCACTTTTCAATTTTACTTTAAATTTAATTAAAGCATGCCAACCTGAGAAAGCAGCGTCAAAGGAGCCCCTCCAAAAGATGGATGTGTTGGAGCTGCTGTCTGACAAAGCTGATACCTGAAGCTTCAAAAAAGCAGTGGTATGAGCTGAGGGGAAACAGTTTACCTGCTTCTACATTTGAGCAATAATGAATTTATTCACTTCACAGTGCTTGGCCTTAAATAATAATGGATGAGCTCATTTACCTTATTCCTACTCCCTCCTTTACTCTCTCATCCCCTCATTTACTGCTCCCCCACCAAAACATTAAAATCAGAACAGATAGCAACAAAATAATGATCTGCTCTCAGAGCAGGGTCTTTACCAGCTAGCAACTGTTTCCTTCAGGCTCAAGTTTATACATCTTCAGAAAGCCATGGTTAAAACCTGCTCTTATTTAACTGCATGGCCCTCGTTTATTTCATGAGGAGAGGTAAGTGAAGGAGAAAAGAACATTTCTCGTAGGTATGGTGCTGTAAAAAGGTACTTTCCAAAGTCAGCTTTGGCACAGATCTGAAACTAATCCCAGAGAGATCTCAAGGCTGCCATTCGTATTTAATATTCCTTTTTTTCTCCCAACACATTTCTTTTAACAAAATTCTCATGGCAGCAAGTGACTTCCTCTTAAGGAAAAAAAAAAAAAAGAGTATTGCATGGGTGAGGTTTAAATAGTGGAAACTGGAAAAACGGATGTGGGCTCAATTCTTTTTTCCTCCTCAGTTAATTATACAGGGACTCCCAACGTACTCCTCCGCTGCTGCCTACTTCCTTTAAAGACAGGCTTCTCTTTCTGGGACATCTGATAAGGAAGCTTGGAGTTATCTTGCTCCTTGTTTGTTTAACAACACCAACGAGCTTTTCCCCACTCGCCATGCACAGATGTATATTCAACACATTTATTTTCCAAGGAGAGCATTAACTGAGGAATTCAGGGAGCAAAAGTTACAAATCTCCTTGTTTTGCTTTTTTTTTTAAAAAAAGTGCTATTTGAAACTAATTTTGTTTTAGCAATTTTCACCTATTTCAGTCTTTTTGTTGTTGTTGTTAGATATTCAAACATGAAACTATTCAGCAATAGACAAGATCAAACAAAACATTAAGCTTTACAAAGCAGCCCCATGGAGAAGTACAGAAAACTGCCATTTACCCGAATTCCAGCTGCAGCAATATTACGGCTGGCTAATTAAAATTGCAGAAATGTGTTTAAAGAAGGCTTAAGGCCTGTTTACTTTCAGAAGGAAACTGTCAGAGAGCAGCAGTGACAGCACGCTTGCTTCCTGGCACGCTTAAGGTCACGCTGCAATCTTTTAATGCCTCTCAGCTTTCCTGACTTCTCCTCACTGTTACCCTACACCGTCACAGAGGTCACCCACCTTGAAAGCAAATACTACGTTTGTCACCTCTCAAGTAGCCTTAACTATACGGATTTTTTTTTAATCAAGACTATTAGCATTTTTTTTCCAAATGTCTCATTCATCCTTTTGGAAGATGCATCCTTTCTGCTGTGGTTGTTTTCAACCTGAAGCCCGCAGAGATTTTGAGGCCCCTGAACCTCGAAAATCAAGGCTTCAGGATGCAGCTAGGAAGGTAAATTCACTCCTCTTCTACAATTACACTGGTGTTCCTGTAATCCTTCCTTAAGTGCATGTGTAACACCAGGAGAAAAAAAAGACAAGCTGGAGATGCTGACTGTAGAACCAGACTGGAGGGAGAGCCACTTGAATTAAACCCAGCTCCCAGACTTTGTCAAAAGGCTGCTTTGGAGGGGAAGCCTGAAGGAGATCAACACAAGCAAGAAGTCAGAGTACGCTCAAACAGCAACAGCTTCTTGAAAATATTAAAGGGTAATAAAAAAATAATATTTAAGAAATCAACACTGCAGAAAATAAATCACTGTACACCGGAGAACGGTCTCCTGTACTAGGGCTCTGGGAGATGGTAAGCTCAGGAAAATATTTTCTGTTGTAGCAGTGCAGTTGTGGGGCAGAAATACAACTCTGTGGGACTGTAACCAGAAATGGTGAAGGCAGAGATCTAACTGCAACCAACTCATTTAAGCCTAGAGCTGGGGAACTGTCCTGGAAGAGAGCGCTGCTGCCCATCACAGAAGGGGTATTACCATCCTTGTGCACTCTTGCAAGCGTTGAGTGCCAGCTTTCCAGTGCTGCTCCCATAGTCCAGCCTGCAGTAAGAGGGGCAGTTGTCCTTGTTTCAATGGCCAGAAGGGGAGGAAATGATTTGGCAGAGAAGAGCTTCGAAATTTAGAAGAGCACATGCAAAAAATTCAGTTGACAACACAGACACCATCCGTGCAGAGGTGACAGATATGGAGAGACATGGACATATCAGCTCCAGGTCCTGCCTCCCAGGTCCTGGGCGAGGGAGTTTTGCCAGTCTGTGATGATTTCCAACACCCCGTGTGCTCCACTGTTTACATGTAAACTCTGCACACAACAGTCATTGAGAAACTTCGTCTTTTAACACCCCAGCAAGCGCCCTTATCCCAGGTGCATCAACTATGTGCAGCCATAAAAATTCACAAATGTTCCAGCATCACCGTCACCTCACGTCGAAGAGACTCTCCATAGTCCACCACCTGAGACATCCTTTGGTAGGGAATGAGCAGCAGCTACAGTGGAGGGGGTTCAATGAGCACCAGTACAGTCCATATCAAGGGACCAGCCCGAGTGGAATTTCAACACACACAGTCCAATGCCCCCGCTGCAGAGGATGCAGGTAGCAGAAGGGAGCAAAGCAGGTAGATGGAGAGCATAACTGCCCCAGCAGTCCCAGTTTCTCCTCCACACAGGGCTCCACCAGGGCTTCCATGACCCCTGGTCAGCAGGTATTACCAACCATGTACTTTTGATTTAGGAAAAAGAATTAAAAAATAAAACCAAACAACCCGTATAAAACAAGTCAGGAATAACAGATGTACTAAACAGAAGCAAAAAGTCATTGAAATCAAAATACACAAGAACAGCATTACCAGAGAAGATTTAAATAAATACAGAAGTTTCGTCATAGCTGCTCTGTGAGCCACCACATACAGTAATATTTTGCACCCTTCAACGTGACGTCCCCAGAGGGTTTAGTTGCTCAAAGCTACACCTAGCAGGCCGGGGCAGGAAGATGCACGAGTGCCATGAGGAGAGTCCCTGGCACGCTGAATTACAAGAGCCTAAACTGGAAATGCAACCGAGGCGCTGCAGTTAACATTTCTGGTCCTGCACAAACCTCGCCGCGCTGAACAAATGTCTTTCTCGCCTTACCTCCTCTGCCGTGTTGCTCATAGAGCAGATGTGGCATTTGCAGGATGACGCCGAGGGAAGGAGGGATGTCTGCCACACCAAGCAGCGCTCCCCGAACGCTGCCGCTCCGCCGGAGAGCGCGGCCGGCTGAGCAAGAACGCTCCCTCCAACGGGCTGCCAGGGACAGAAGCTGCTGCTCATGAGTCAGCCTGCTCCATTCAAGTGAACAAACGGGGAAATTTAAGTGGCTTTGGCAGCAGCTTTCATTGAAGGGCTGTTTCTCCAAGGAAGCACCCAGGGAGTTTGCCTACAATATCTTCAGCTGAATATAATCGTCGGTTCTAAACACTGCTCACCAAAAAATTGGGCCACTATTACAACTGTTTCCTCGTACAGAAGGTGCTCCTTCACCTCAACCGCCACCGGTTGCATCTGCCAGGGAACTGACGTAAAGTTTGATCAAAATTCTTGTCTTTCTCTTGGCTGCCACACTCCAAGTTCATCGTATTCCTACTGGAATGACAAGGTCTCCAGCACCAGGATTGAAAGGAAGTACTTTCCCCAACAAAGATCATAGAATCATAAAATCATAGAATGCTTAAGGTTGGAAGGGATCTCCAGAGATCATTGAGTCCAACCCCCCTGCACACGCAGGGTCACCTAGAGCATGTGGCACAGGGCTGTGTCCAAGCAGGTTTTGAAGATCTCCAGAGAAGGAGACTCCACAATCTCTCTTGGCAACCTGTTCCAGTGCTCTGTCACCCCATATATCCCTGTACCAGTTTCCTAGGACAAAAGCTAGTCAAGGAAACCAAATGATTTCAGCCATTTAATACCATCCTTATGGACAAAACTCTTACTCTACTCAAGTGAACAGGAGAACACATGAGCTTATTCTCCACCTTGCAACCCCAATGAGGCCAACAAAAGGCCATAAAGGCAGGATCCATCTGCAGCGCAAGGGCTGGGCACTGTCACCGTGCGCCTGCGAAGGCGGGACGCAGGGAAGGGCAGCGGAGGAAACGAAAAGCTTCAGCAGACACGGAGAAAACAGCCTGTGCGCCACGGCGGCGGCGGAAGCGAAGCGGCGGCGCGCGGCGCACGCACTCGCTCACGCATTTCCTCCCGCTGCGAGCAAACAACGAAGCGCGGCGAGGCCGGCCCTCCTGTGAAAGCAGCGGCCGCGGAGGTACAAAATTAGGAAGGCAGCTGCTTCAGAAGCTCGGTCACCCTTTTATCATCAACAAGGCTTTAATTAGTACCCATCTGCTTCCTGTGTTGTACTACGGAGCTGACTTTCACCTGCTCCAGCAAAACACCCCTTCCCCCAAATGCAAGTGCATATCTTTCATGCATACAGTTAACAAGCCCCATATACTTCCATACACTGAAGTGGTGAACACCAGGACCCCCCTGTTCTGAGTATCTGGGCTGATTATTTGCTTTCCAACACAGCCTGACCTTGACAAAATCTTCGTATTTCACAGCAAACACAACACACCTTTAACCCGTGCGTGCTGTCATTACGCTTAGCTGTTGACAGTAACACCAAGGGGACCTCAAATTAGGGTGACAGCCCAACTGTACTAAGCAGAGCCTGCCCGGAGAGCTCCCCATTGAAGTGTTTTCTTTATCCCCTAAAGCGTCCGTCAAACACATGAAAGGATTTATGAATAAACAATGGCCAGGCTGCTGGTTAAGAATGGATTCAAACTCAACCCCATTGTTTGGGGAGAAGAAATAACAAGCAGAAGAAAAATATTAGCTGGGGAGGAAATAGCTTCACCTTTGTATTTCCTGACATTTTTCCTCCCACGCTTTTCCCCTTCATGCATCAATTATTTATTTATTTTTAACGGCGAAGGCAAGTGAAAGTTCGGAAGCCTAGCAAAGCTCCACGCTGTCAGACCTGCCTGATTCTCCTGCATGGAGCTACCAGAGCTTGAACGTTTGCCAGGCACGTGGTAGCCAGCGAGCAGAACGAGAGCAACCGAAGCACAAGGGGAAAGCGTTAGGGACACCAATCAAGCAAAAAGCGACGCTTTCCTGCTCTTCGGACCATCTTAAAAATAAACAGAAAGTGTCATGGGTCTCTAAAGGCACAATAAATATAAGGACTGAACATGAAGTTTGAGTATATGAGTCTTTCTCGAACTTGGAGCCACTCACTGAGGAAAGATGTTCTTAATTGGCTTTAGCATAAAGCACCTCTAATACATTTCATACCAAAATAAACTTGGCATTAACCCTACATACGCTCCAGTTTGGGAGCAGGAGAGCATTCTCTTACAGTTAACAACTTCATCGGCAACTACCTTTCCCAAGGCAAGAAGCTGATCAAGCTCTTTTTTGAGAGTTTTCGCCAGCAACGTCTTGGATTCACATTCAGAAGGTTGCCTCGAAAGGCTCAAGAGGTCTTTTCCACTCAATGGAAATTTTAAGATATCTGTTAAGCTAGCGGTTTGATTTTTCAGAGCTTGTCATATTTATCAATATATACTCTCCAGTGCCATCCATGATAAGTGTATTTATTTCCCTTCCTTCACCACACTGGGACAAAAAGAAAAACAAAGTCTCTGGACATCCCCATTATTAAGGAGTTTTTCCGTTTCATTCTATTGAGTTAGGAATAAAAAATAAGTGGAATATCTCAAGATCAAAAAAATAAAAATAAATCCCAAATTTAAGAACAAATTGAACCAAGAAAAGGCACTTTCAGACCATCCAACTGTATGGTATCAACATCACTTAAAACCTAACTGAAAGTCTAGTTCTGTTGCAAATCAGCTTGGAATACTTACTGGAATAAAAGGTCTTGACCGATCAGTCAATCTCTTCAGAGATCTCCAACATATTCCAGCAAACAGAATTTCACCAGTTACCACTAAATTTAACAGTCATGGAGTTATCACAAGCCACCAGGCTACAACTTGCTCCTCTGCCCGCTACGCAGTCACCCAAGGGGAGACTGAGCTCTTGGTAACCCCAGAAAGGTCAGTGCTGTCAACCCAAGGCTGTTGGCATTAAATGGGTTGTTAGGCTCAAGAGTACTCAAATGAGAATCCCTAAGAAAGATTATTTTTAAAATACTGTAATTTGCTACTAAAACAGCACATTTTTCTTTCTTGTATTTGTACGTACATACATAGGTGTGTGCATATGAAATGGAGAGATTTGTCCAGTGTCATGATAAAGAACTAGAATTGCAAATCAAAAGTAAAAAAAAATGCCTTCTTTTAAAGACTGGATTTTTAAAAGTTCTCGTGAACTAATTTACTATATCATCATGCATCGAAGAAGGTTCCTAGGCACCATGCTATCAGTGAGTGAAATCATTGAGAAAGTCTGCAGAAAAATGAACACCAAATTTCAATTGTTTCCTTCAAAAAGAAAAAGTCACTTGCATCTTTCTAGCCCAAGTTGTATAATCAGATAAGGAAACAGAATAGGGCACTAGTTTGGGGTTTTTTTCCCCTTTTCACATTTCTTTTAGATTTTATGCATTGACAAAAGCAAATAATTAATTTTCCCACTAGAAAACCTATAAGCTCATGTTTTCATATAGAGGATTACACCCCCACTTAGATCTTTTTCCACGATATCTCAAGCACCATATTACAAAACTTCGTGTGGGACCGAAACAACAGATTGTCTCCAGAGCAAATGACAAAATATTTGCAGCCAGAATCCTGGCAGCGCTGCACGCAGATGGGTTTCTGAAAAACGGGGTTCCAAGAATAAGTCGCCCAGAGATCCAAAACCGAGAGCTCAGCTCAAACAAGACGTGGCTGCTCACTTCATGGGGCGCCGCGCCGTGGGGCCCCCGCCTCGGGCGCTAACCACAACCCTCCAGGTGACGAAGCCTTGGGAGATGGAACAGACTCAGGAAACGAAACCCCAGCGGCGTCCAGGCTGCCTAACCCAGAAATGGCCAAGCTACCACTCTGCGTGCAAGGTTGTCCCCAAAACCAGATGGTCACCACCCACAACGCTCACCCGCTTCGAGGCACAGCAACGTGTCACGGTCCGGGGGCGGCCGCCGGAGCGCGACGCGTCGAGGCAGAAGCAGATGTCTGAGCACCTCTCGTCAATCAGGCATGGAGAGATACAGTCATGGAGACCATCTTCCTGTCCCCTTTCCATAAACAACACTATCTTAAGCGAAGTTCATTGGGTTGGGCTGCCTTTTTTAAGGACTCCTCTGTCTGAGGTGGCATCACTTCCAAAGGTTGGATGGGATGATCTCCAGATGTCCCTTCCAACCTCAGCTGTTCATTGACTCCATTCTGGTTGCTTTTGAAAGCCTTAATACTGCTATGGAGCCAGACAACCATGCTCACTGTAGTTTAGGTTTTCACTGTCAACAGGTGCTAAACCTACAGGGAATTCCAAGTTGGTTTTAAACAAGAGTAAGAAAAGAGGGACTTGTTTGAAAAGACGTATTTAGCCAGATCCCCAGTATCTGGAGTCCTTCCTTTAACGTGCTTTTTACTATGAGCATGTCTTCCTTGTCAACGGACATCTTCATATATAAATACTGTTCATAACGGGTATGCAAAGTGAGTAATGTTTGGGAGGAGAAAAGCATATATTAACATAGAGACAAGAATGCTACTGCAAAATTTTTGAAACCTGGCACTCAACCGAGACCAAACTTTTCAGTTAAACTAGTAAATAACTGGCTTGTCGTATTTTGCATGTACAATTTAAAAAGGCAATATGGATGGAGCAAAGGAGAAGTGAAACAAATCGGATAATGAGATTTTATGATAAGAAAGAGCATTACAGTCCAATGCATATAAGCAAAAAGGGCCCTTCCCCTTCTCCCCCTCCAGATTTCTCACTATATATGAAGCTGGAGAAACTATTTTCCTTTCTTTATTGATTTATTTTAGCTTAAGATCTGCCATAAAATCAAGGCTTAAACTAAAAGCTTGGTCATACTCAAGAGACTCCAAAGGAATGTGAAAAGATGAACAGAAAACAAACATACCACCTTATAACATCAGCAGGTACAGTACACACCTATATTTTTTGTTAAAAACACAAGCACAGAAGCTTTTTCTGTATTTGATACAGTGTAACTCTAAAGCCATTATGCTGCAATTTTAGGAAAAGTAAGCAGCAGTGCTGCTACAACAGCAGTATTTATTACTATTTTCAACATTTAATCTGTTCAAATGACAACTGCACCAAAACTTAGTTCCTGGGCCAGAAGAAAGTCAACAATAACACATCAAGTCTGTGACTTAGAAATCCAATTACTAGTATTTTACTGCTCTCTATCATATTCATCTTTCCCTGACCAAATCTATTCATTCATCTAGGATATTCACGTGCAAATTTGTGTTGTTCCAACACAGTGAAGAATTATTTAAACTGCTCTGCAAACCCCTCTTAAAACACACACACACAAATGAAAAGGCTTGAATCCACGCTCATCTGATGTAACTTTGTTTTGAGCAGGTCAAATCACTGCACAGAATCTGGCTTTGTACCTTTGCTGCCAAAAGGTACATCTAAATTCATAGGCAAAGCACTTTGCCACAAATATTTACTGTGACATTATTTAAATGCGTATTTACTGGATTTATTAAATAACCAGCTTACTTGGGACTAAAGTATTACATGCCAATCCAAAGTTCAGTCAAACAAAAGAAGTTAAAACTTTCTATCACATAAAGAATTTTCAAAAAAATTTTCCTCTTTCTTTAAATTGGAAAAAAAAAAAAAAGCAGGCTAAAAGAGAAGAAATATTTGATAAATGTCCAAGTCAACTGAAAACTGAAAATAGATAGTAGAGGTTTGAGTTTCTAAGCACAGGGAATATTCATGGAATTCCTTTCACACTTGCCCCTTTTGTAATCCACAGAAAGGGCAGTAGTTCAGCCCAAGTATATGAGCATTTCCATTTCAGATTGCTACATACCCATGCAACTGGAATCCAAAAATCATGCTACAAAATACTCAGTTTGAACTCAGAGTTCAAACTACAAGAGTACCAGAAAACCTCATGGACCCAAAAGATAAACAATCGACCTGAACTCCACCTCATCAAATTTTCTTTAGAAGAGAAGCCATGGGAAGGGCTCTCCAAAAGCAAATCCAAATAAAGTCACAAATCTGCAGTCCTACTGGAAGCCAGATACATTCAAATAGTGTTTTAGGAGCTGCAGGCTTTAAGGGAAGGGAAAAGAAGGATCTCTAATATATAGAAGGAAATGCAAGAAAATAAGACCTTATTGCATGCTGCTTCCTTGCTTTCCACCTAGGGTCAAAATTCAGCAAAGCTGGATGAGCTTAAAAGCTACTAAATTGCAGATTATCTCCTTCAGTACTAGCAATGGCAGAATATAGACTCCTGAAACATGTGCACACATGCAAATATTACAAATATTAATTATAGTCATTGTGGAAAATCCTGTTTCTGGAGTAGCAGAACAAGTGAGTGTGACAGAGTCCTGGAACAGGCTGCCCTGGAAGAGAGAGGTTGTGGAGGCTCCTTCTCTGGAGATCTTCACAACCCACCTAGATGCAACTCTGTGACTTGCTACATGCTGCATTTCTAATTGAAGAATCACTTCTAGAAACTTTCTTAATTTTGCTTCTGTATATTACAGGAAAAATCACAACAAAACCTATTTCTTGGAAACTTAAGCCTTTAATACCAGAACCTTTAATACTAAGACCTTTAATACAACCTTTAATACACGAGAACACTGAAGCTAGCATTTCTGAGCTATCATCGTAACTGTACTCTTAATGATAAAGCACCACTAATTGCCTGTTCGGTTAGAAGGTATTCCATAACAGAGAATAATTAGTGTGAAAGAAATCAAATACACAAGGTCAAAATCTAAATGTTAAAGAATAAGTTGTGCCCATGCAATTACTCATGTATTCTGAAGTTTCACTTACTGCTAGTACAACTCTTAAGCAGAGGAACAATAAGAGGGCCTTCTGCTTCCAAGTAGAAAATTTATTTTTTTAAGAGTCATTCACTAACTTTAGTATCACTTTTACGACATCTCAGTCCTTACAAGAACACATTTCCAAGAACAACAGGCCACTGATTGCCGTATGATGTAGGATAAGAAGGAAGAAAAAGTATTCGTTTTGTGTATTATCATCTCATGTCAACTCTATATATGTAGTGATGCTACCATAAACATGGGAAAGAAGTCTTCTACTAAGTAATAACAGCTATCAATCACTCACAGCCACCTAGTATTGCTAGCTGGTAGGCACTTTGCTTTATGGACTTAACCACAGACAGCACAGGGTTACGCCAATGGTCCCCAACTTCAGCTGGTCATGACAGCGAGCATGACACCACGTAAGCCCAAACCATCATGACTTTTCCTCTCCCTCCAGCCCAGACCACAGGCAGCTTCTTGCTGCCACAAGCACAAGAGGGCTGATGTGGCAGAGCATTGCCCAAAAGACAGGGATTGAGCACACTGTTAATGGAGAAACAAAAAATGATGCCAAACTCCTCAGCAAATAACCTTGCACTTGTGGGTTTCATCTGACTGATGTCCCTCAAGAATCTTGCCAGAAATGATTTAGAGAAGCTTTCTGGAAATCAAATCACTCCAGCAACTGTTCCCCTTCCAACACAAACCAAGGCCCTTTTTTAAGCATTCAGACCTCTGCATCTGAGGGAGGCTGCCACGCAAGATTACTCACAATTTTTCTGTTGTTCAATTTTATGTCTTCATTTTAAACTTTAAACCTAACTGTACCCTTTGAGCTACAGAGTCTTCTCCACAAGGGAGTTATCTGTCCAAGTCCACCTACATAAAAATTTAGGTCTCTACGTCAGAGGTGTACCATTATTTCCTTCCATTAGTGATTATCTAATTAACACTGTGATTA
>JAVCKT010021141.1:74763-86052 GCA_032273925.1 Rhynchotus rufescens
TTTATTAGGCCTTCTGCAGAAGGAGAAAAAGGATGGTCTCTCAGGCAAGGATTTGCAATCTAAGATAAGAGAATATAGCTATGGACAGACAGGGACACAGGAGCCAAAGAAGAGACACTCACCTGCAAGGGCGAAGAGAAGCACACTAACAACCCAATCTACTGTAGAGATCTTTAAAACATTCTGAAAACTTTAAACGGGAATGGAAATACTGAGGCAACTTTGCAGAAGAAGTGTCCATCCAACAGATGTGGCTAACACTGATGCATCATGATGCATCAAATGAGCAACAGAGAGGTCTAGCAGCCCAACTAAAGGCAGCCATGGACATCACAAGAGTGAGCAAAACTAAGAGGGAAAACAGCAATAGGTTAAAGTCCCTGCATTAGAGACAGGACACTCACATCTGACATGACAGATGAGCAACACCAGCATAGGCTGCCTAGAAAGTTTGGGGATTCTCCATCATTGGAGATACTCAGCACTTGACTGGACACAGTCCTGGCAACCTGCTTTGAGCAGGACATCTCCAGAGGTCCCTTCCAGTATCAGCCTTTCTGTGATCTCTGTTTCAGTCCATCTGCCCTGATGGTCTCCGTAGACATCCTGGAGGTTCTGGCACTTTCACGGAGGGGATGATCAACACAGAAATCATATTCTCTGTATTTTATGAATATTTACCCCTACACACAAAAACCAAAAATCCCTTTCAAATAGTTAAGTGAAAAATAGAAAGAGGCTGTCTTGGACATCAAAGTATCACTGTCTGAGCCTTTAAAAGCCATTTCACTGGGACTTTTACAAGCCCTACCTCCTGAAACAGAGCTAGGGCCACACAGCTTTTGCTTACGCTGATCTAGAGGTTTCAGATGGACAGTGGATTTTCCTGGCACAACATGATGGTCAAACTGTACTCTCGTATGGCCAACTGGCCAGCAATTCTCCATTAGAGCACCACATAGACAGAGGAACAGATATGTTGAGGAGAGAAATTTTATCTTCCATACTACATAGGGGACCAGAGTTCAGATGCAGCCACTGCAGTTTGCATTTCAGCTACTGTATAGATAAAGTTTACATAATCTTAAGAGATCCAGACAACTATAAACATGCATCTGCCCTGTTCAAAACACCAGGACACCGTTAAGAGGACACTGCTTCTGGGTAACATTATTTTCTAGCTGCTGGACAACTGCATGATCGTTGGCTCTTGTTCTGATAAAGAAGGACTGCAGAGAAAGGAACATACATCAGAGAAATAGCAAAGCCATTAGCTAAGCAACTGATGCTTTGGATAAGAGTGTGAAAGCTTGCAAGTATCTAGAATATATTAATATTTCTGATGTTTGCTCTTCTATACTTTTATGTTAAATGAACTCCTATGCCCCGAAGAAATTACATGGGCAGAAAAAGCAGAAGTATAACCAAGAGCTGTCCATTGATAAAAACAGAGCAGCAACTCAGACTACAACCCTTAATGAAAAAAAGCACAAATTGATGTCAATTTTCACAGTGGGCTAATTTCTTAATTTATTTTTGAAGCAAGACCATAGGAGAGAGATTTGTTGAGCACTGAAATGAATCAAAATATCATTTTGATTAACCACAGTTAAGTCTGCACAGTATTACTACAGATTTCTAAAAAGAAAACTCAAAACATGTTCACAAAATCAAACTATTCTGATTTTTTGCCAGATGGGCTGCTTTCCAAGAATAAAAGTGTGGGAAAAATGCTAGTACAGTGACAGAACAACATCCCTACTTCTCACTCCTAAAAGGAGACAAACTGAAGATAAAATGAAAGACCTGACAATTCAGTAGTGGTGGGTCTTAAAGCACATATATTCCAAGAACAAATGTGAAATAAGCAATAGAAGCTGTAGAAGGAGGATGAAAAAATGACTTAAAAAGCATCACAGTTTTCCTAAACATTTATCAGTGACAAGTACTAAAAATATTGAATGCTATGGCTGAAGGTATTTTTAACTGCTCTGAAAGAAAAATCCTAAGAAACTTCAAACCATTCTTCCACTAATAAAGCTGAGATTGGGAGGGTTGATAAGCAAAGGGTCCTGGTAAAATCACTTTTCCTGGGCAACAGAGAGACCACTTTAATATACAGACTGTATAGGTTACACCAATCTATGCCCTACATTATAAATATAATCAAATTAACATCATCTCAAGCTTCTCAAGTCCATAATTTTTTTTGAGCTGCTTAAGGCAGGAGTCACTTAATGTGAATTTTTTTATTTGTAAGGAACCAGGCAGTAGTAGAGGGTGTAAACATGGCCACCTGGTTCCCTCAGAGAGGTCTTCACATATTGTGTACAAGCCAGTGTGAACATTTGTTACACTAAAATGCCTGGCATATGGTCGAACTGACAATTTAATAATATCTCGATAAGGACGTTGCCAGATTTTTGGCAGGAGATAAGCATGTTTTATCATTAAATATTTGTACTGCAGCAGCACCCAAAGACCTTGATCTGAAAGGAGCCTCCTTGTGCCAGGCACAGAGTCAATGACCTAAAAAGTTGACAGCTCAAGACAACCAGGCCACATATAGAGACAGGGGAGAATATAGTGGTGGCAGAGACATAGCACCGTTCTGTCATATACTACATTGGCAAGAGGTTTTCCTCAGTAAATACACCTACATCTCCCCATTTAGACTTCTCTTTCAAGTCATAATTGATTTTGAGGTAGAACGTGGAAGATCTATTCTACACAAACATGCCATGACAGTGTTTCCCCAAAATAATAATATTATTAATAATAATAATAATAATATTTCTGAATAGTGGAGACGATTTATCTTCTAGACATTATCTTCTCTGTGCATCAGAAAGCACATTTCAAAGAAGAAAATCCAAGTGGGCATTAGTCTTTTGGAAAGCTCAATTAGCAACTTCATCCACAGCTTCATCCACAGCTTCATCCACTGAAGCTTTGTTTCCTGCAAAGATTCCTTAAAATTGTGACAGACCATCATTGCTTTGGCAATCCAGACTACCCTGACCACAAAATTTTATAGTTTACTCTTATTTATGGCACATGATCCAGGAAAAAATCCTCTTCTCCCCTCTAAACTCATGAATATGACTTCTGTTTCCATAATATCTTCTATCCTTAACAACCAAGTGAAATGTGAATAGAAGAAATGCATTAGGCATGAAATTGGGTCTTGGAATACCTTAGTTTCATTCACACTGCTAAAGTAAAGCTACTTATGTAGACGTTACTGATGACAGATTTAGTGCACAACCCATGAGATCTAGCAAGAATCCAAAAAAACAGAAAACAATCTCCTGTCTAGTATGGCTGACTAAATGTTACCCTTTAAACAGCATTTCCCACTTAGACTTCCTATAAAAAATGGCACTTTATTTAATAAACATATTGGCTGAAACCAACTATGACACATGGTAGGGAGAAAAGTTGAGGGCAACATAAGTTTCTATTCAAAAAGAAACTGTGCGTGGAAACTTAGCAGCAGGCCTACAGACAAGACAGACCTTGTCTCCAGCAGAAAAATCTCAAGTCTGGGTCAGATTAATCTTTAGACTCTCACACAACATACTTGATACAGCTTGCACACCTACAATGAGAGAATAATTGCTGCAGAAACAGGATTTTAGCACATGGAGGTTTCCTAAAGGCTACAGGCAATTAAAATATCTTCCTTTACAGCGGGATCGTTATTTATATATCAGCTATTCCGCATGAACTTGTTTGTGTTTATTTTTTTAAAAGATATACATAGCAAATATACACATTATACACACATTAGCAACAGCACACTAATATTTTCCCCAAAACATATATTTTTAGATGTTTAGATGAGACAGCCTGAAGACTTGTATTGTACAGCAGCTGAAAACTCCTCCTCCTTTCCTCTCTACCCTCAAAAGATTAAGGAAGGGGCAGGCTCGCATAACTTACTTTGACCTAAGGTTCATACTGACACACCAATATTAGAATATCTTTGCTTGGTGTGTGTTTCTAGTGGCTTTTTGCATATCACACTTGCTCCAACTTCGCGTTTAACCAAAGGTTCAAATTAAATAACCAGTGATGTTTTAGTTCATCTTCACAGTTCCCATTGGGGGCTGGCTGCTATCTGCAGACAAGCTTGCACAGGCAAATCAACATTTTTCTGTCACTTGAGATAACACACAAAAGATCACATCTAAGAAAGTTATTGTGGTTTTAGTGAAAGTTATTCTGCAGTACCATGGACTCTTGCAGTATTTTTTTTGGCTTAAGATACCTCAACAATTTTTTTTTTTATTTAAGATTTTCTTGCTTTCTTTCTCTTAAGAAATACAAATGAAAACTTTAGCAGCAGCAACACCTTCCCAAAAGGGACTCGCAGGCTGTCAAGTTTAATAAGGATTATGTCATGCACACTGCTGGTAGTGCTAATACAAAGTCCTTCCTCATTTAGGAGCCCTACATGACACCATTTGCCAGTCATTTAATCTAACTAATACAAATCAAGAAAATCAAGAAAATAAAAATATTTATAAAGATACATGTGCAACTTGAAAACTCAAGGTGTTCCATTTTCCTGAAGTTATAATTATGGGCTGCCAACAAATTGAATGGCTATCGCCTGCTTGAACATGAAGATGTTCCACTAGGCAGACAGATGCCTCTATCTTGAACTTGAAGTGCTGAATGCCACTGATGAAGAAGGGGCTGAATTAAAAGGACTTTAGGCCTTATTCAGTGTATGCCATCCTTATATTCTTAAATTAGCTTTAAAATGGCATTAGGTGAGGGTGAGGTAGCAAGTGGTACCTGCTTGGCTGTGAGCAGCTGCAAATAAATGTATGTGGACAAATTGTTTTTAATTCATTCAGCACCATGGGCCAAATTTCTCCCAGCACCAGGTCTGCTGTCCAGGATAGATCCTCAGGTGAAAACTCATTCGACTACAAAACATATCCCTTGTTCGCTCCCCACAGCAGGTCCCATTGCGCTTTGGTACACATGCAAGGGGTGATTTAGGGATGACTATGGCCAGATGGGACTCAGTGAGGGAATGACCCTAACCCCCAAACCCAGCCAGGCTTCACATGGGTCTCTCGAGGTCTACAGATTTGGAGAGGGGAAGCAGAAGAAAACATATTTTGCTCCTCACAGTTTTAAAGTCATTGAAGAATGTCTCACTGAATCAGAAGTTTCAGCACCAGCTTTGACAAAGGGAGGACTTCTCCTAAGAGCACTTCTAAGAGTAGTGAAAGTCTGTACATTAAAGAACAGCATCTTACCAAAATGCACTCTTTGGGCATCCTCACTAGGAGGCATTTGTGGCTTGCTGCAGCCAGACACCATCAGATTTCTATTACAGTAGAAATAGTTGCAACAGACTTAAAAAACATCTTGAAAAAAATATATACACTGATTTTAGGTGAGTCAGTGCAGTCTAAATTAAAGCAAAACTTGTAAAGGGATTTCATTTTGCTTTTAACCAAGTTATTTTCATTCCGTTCTGTGACCGTGCTCTCCCCTCACCTTCTGCCGGGGGAGAAACAACAACATCACATGCTGTGCAGCAGGTCTGGGACGGGGTGGCTGCTCATAAACACTCCGTCATATGTCTATCCTGTTTTCCACGTTTTTAACTTCTATTTATTTATAGTTTTTTGAAATTCGAGTATAAACACATGTTAAAAAGCCTCTCCAAAAGCTGCCCCTTCTGACAGTAGCAGAGCTTCCGAGCTCCTTACCCCTGCATAAAAATACGTCTTGCATTTGTGTTTCTCTACCCCGCTGCAGCCAAAACTCGTGTTTGCTCAGGCTGGTCACAACAGAAACGCTGGCCTTCAGCTGAGCCTAATCACCAACCTTTGCTTACTTTGGCCTCTGGCTTTTTCCAGACCCTCCAGCGTGTTAGAGCAGCCGGTGACAGCGACGGGGGGTTGGCCTGAGCCTCGCTGCACAAACGTCCCTTTGAGGAGCTCCGTCCGGGCACTGCTTTGATGCCGATGCACGTGATGGAGACCAAGGCAGGTGGCGGCAAAGCCCAGGCAGCTCGAGCGCCCGAGGCAGGAGAAGGCCCAGCCTCCTGCCCACACATTTCTAGAGGGAAGAAAAAGGGCATACCCAGACTTCCTGATCCGATTAGCATCCTGGCACCAAACCCTGACCCAGACAGGCGACGTATGACTGATACTTGCCTAGGACCCGCTCAAGGTTTCTCAACAGCGTAGGCAATGCCGGGCCTTGTGGCAGTGGCACAGTGGGAAGCCAAGAACGGCCCCAAACAACGGTGCTTTCCACCCTCTGCAGCACCACATCCTCTGTCCTGCTACCTCCTGCCCACTGCATGTCCCCACTGCTGTCCCCAGGCTCAGCACAAGGCATGGAGCACCTCGCTCCTTCGTGGCACAGCTCTCCTTCCTCCTCCTCATCCCCCACAAGGCTCAGTGCCTGCTGGGCATCTCTCAGGCACTGTTGTAGCTTCCAGAAGAGGAAGGGGAAGTGCGGGATGCAGCAGAACCCACCTCAGGCCTGTAGGGACTGTATTTAGAAAGGGTATTTCCGAACAACAACAAGGCCAACACAAGTAGCTGCAGTGCAAGAAGCTCTTTCTGGGAGCAGGTTGTTTTCAGAACGCGCATTTATAAAGGAGAGAGAACAAAGGGAATGCTGGGGCAAGGAAGAACAAGACCTTTTTCAATCAAAAAATAAAAATAAAAAGGGTTTCCTATTCCTCAAAGTAGTCAAATTCCCCATCCTAAAAAAAACACTGAGCATGGGCGCTGCAGTCACCGAAAGGGCTGTCCCTGTGTTACTGAAGGAAGACGACTTGATACCACATCTGTCTGCTTCTTGGCACGTTTTGCTGCCTTCTCAGGTTTTCTCAAAAATGTCACCTCAGGAAGATGAGGCTCCTTTGGGAACATCCAGGGCAGGTGCAAGGAACAAACAAATTGCTCGGAGAAAGGAGGTGCCTGGAGATGACAAGTCCTTTAAAGACCACAATTAAGGGCAGGGGTTCTGCGGTGTGAGCTCAGTGCTCCCACTGTAAAGGTTCTCTAATGAAAAATTATATTCAAATCCCTCTCACCCTTCCCAAATCTCCCCAAACACATAGTTTGGGTTTTTTTTAAAAACACTGCATTCAGCTACAGTTTATCAAAAATAATCCTATCGTAAAGAAAATGGCTTACGAGGCCCACATACCTCAGTTTAATATAAATCTAGCTTTAAGAGCTGATGGGAAGATAGTGTTTATGGGATGTCACTCACTCTTAGCCCCAAATCACTCTTATTATCCTAAGAAGTGTGAAGCTAATCATATCAAATAACTTCAGTAGAAAGACATTTGGCATGGGTAAAGTACAGCTAATCATCAGTTCATTCCTGCTTGACGATTTTAAAGCTGATCCTTATCAAGCACCATGCCATAAGGGAATATATCACCCCAAAATTCAGGTTAGTAAAGAAAAATGTAAGCACCTAGAATTTAGTCTCTGCAGTTCTGTTATCCCCATTTTTAAATCCATGCTTTTTTTTTTCTCCTCAAACTTACACAATTGCATCTTTGCCATTACATAATACATAATTACTTGCATCTGCCTTTTGACAGATCAGATGACCATGTTAATTCTATTTCTAGAAAAGCCTACCATTGTCAAAAGTTAAAGACCTTTATTTATTACAGTTTTTAATCTACATTTGTAGGAGAATACTTCATAAATCACTACTCTTCCTCTCCACCCTAGCTGGAGACTTAGTTGTCTGGAAAAGGACTTGAGGTAGCAAGAGTGCTTCAGCCAGATCCAGTTAGAAGATAAAAGAAAATACAATGTATTTTGACAACAAACACAACCATCTTGCTACAAAAAAAAAAAAAGAAAAGAAAAGAAAAGCACATGGTAACCTCCAAAGAACATCTACTTAAACATTCATTGTTGATACACATACAAGAGCCCTTTCTCACTCTAAATATCTGGTAGAACAAAAAAGCTCTTCCTACTTCCACATTTGTATGATCCTAAAGGATGCACCTACACATCAAAACCCTTTTCAAAACCTTTTTTTTTTTTTCTTTTGGTCATGCAAAAGTCCCAATTTCCCTTCCATGCTAAACTCACACTGGGAGAAGAGCTCTGATTCAGAAAGCCTGTGCCTTCCAGCTCTTCCTTCAACATGAGTCCAAGTCAAAAAAAATTAAAAAAATCTCGGCAGACTTATGGAAATCCTGAAGAACGGCAGTACAGTTTGGATTCTTGGATAATTTCATTAGAACTACGCTGACTGCATTGTTTAGTGTCTCCTACATGCAAGTATACCGGGACCAAGAACTTTATTTGCTTCTTTTATCTTAAGTAGATTATGAAGTGTTAGCATTTACTTACCAATAAAATTGCATGCTCACTATCTGATTCTTTCTAAGAAAGTCCATGCATTCAGCCATAACAGGTTCTTACGGTCAGAGAGTACCCAGTTTTCTTGGTATTGTCCTTCTTCACACACGATAGTTGAAACACAGTTAGTAAAAACTCCTGGAATACTTTGACAGTGTTTGTACCTCCAGTCTTCCTGCTTTCAGGAAGCCTGGAGCAATTGAATCTCTCTACTGGGTTTTATTTCTTGCTTTCTTCAGCACTGATTTTGACAACAAATTATAGCTTCATGTTCTTCCAAAAGGAAAAAAAAAAAAAAAAGGCATTTGTTAAGGGAATGGCTCACTCATTCCATGGGCTTATTCTTATTCTGAGCTAAATGGACAACCTGCAATCGGTTAAGAAATTGATTCTTTTGACTTCAAGTCTGGCAACATTAGTGTACTCTCAGAGCTCTCAGACGTGCAGAGAAAAACAAATAGTAAAATGTGTGTTTAATTGAGGATTTGATGGTTAATTACACAGTGTTGTTAAGCAGCATCCATCAAAAGGTGTGTAGCTTCCTGGTCAGCAAGGAAAGGATGAAGCAGTTAAAGGAGGGCTTAAAAGTGAATCAGAAAACACGACTTCTTCAGGAGGAAAAAAAATGGCAAAAAAAAGGTAGCTGTCATATGCATGGGAAGTCTCATTGAATCTTGATTTGGTATTCATACTCAAACACATAATACCTGGCAAATGAAAGATTGTCCGGTCTCTATCGGATGAGCTCAACAGCAAATCTCAGAATAAATTTTACTCTGAAGGTAATTTCTCTGTCTTCCTTGTAAGAAAAAAAAAAACAATATAAGCTCTTGTGCATAAGAGCTCTACCACAAAATTAAGAAGCTGTCGTCCCCAACCACATCAATCAGATCTTCTACCTACAGTTTCTTTCTCGTAAGTAACTTCTGCTTGTTTAAAATGTATAAAGGCAGATACGAATCACATTCCATTTGTCACCCACTGGCAAAAATCAAGTTGACACAAGAGAGTTCTTGTGTAGCTCAGGAGATAGGGTAGCTCCCAAAAGAACCCAAGGGAGCTGCGCAAGCAAATGCCTTGGCTCGTTGGGTAGCTCCTCTCCAAGGAGCACCACAGCTTGAGTCCCTTGTTATGGGCAACAGCAACCAAACACTGGCAGCTCCTATGCATTGCACCAGACTGGTCTCCTCACCAGGCCACCCAGTTGTCCTCCCAGCCCAATGCAATGAAGCCACCTGAGCAACCAAGACCTCAGAATACAGCACAGTCTGCACATTTGGGCTTTAAGATACTCTCCAGTGAGATATCACTTATCTCTCTGCTTCTGTGGTCCACTGTGTTTATGTGCCCCTGTGTTTATGTCCCCCTGGAGCTGTGGGTTTTAGTAGACTAGAGACATTCATGTGCAGGTTTGCACCTCCAATCTTACCAAAGAGCAAAAGGACACCTATTGTGCTTAAATAACTATGTGGGAAGAATTTTCTTGGCTCATCCTCCAGTAAGGATCTCAATATCCCTTTCCTACTCATCTTTCAATATCTAGTTGTCAAAAGGCCATTAACTTCATCTGTGCCCTGATTTATCAGCAAATGCAATAATATTCTCAGGCTGCTAATGAAAAAAATACAGCAAAAGATGATCCATCATAACTTTCATGGTAAAAGGAGCATTTTGCCATGGCTCATCCAGGCAAACATTCAGATTCCATTTATTCTTATTTTCAGGCCATACGTTTTGAAGTTGTTTATACAACGGCCCAGTACGATGAGACCGATGCTTTCAGGAACACCGAGGCTCACGCACGGTACTTATCACCCCAAAACACAACCAGAGCACCTCGCAGGCTGCAGAGTCACTCACCCAGCATCCAAGTGCAGTTACCTCCAAGGTGCAAAGTAGCAGCCGCTCCACATTAACACTACGGATTTGTTTATAAAAAGGGAAATGAAGCTTAACGTCTCCAGCTGAAGCTACAGAGGAATTCCAGGCAGGCACAAAGCAATTATTCAGCTGGAGCTTGGCCAGGACACGGGATTTAGCACTGCTATCCTCACAGACCGTGTCAGGGGACCGCGTAATGACCACGAGTGCTCTCTACTGAGTCATCAAGGCCGCTTCCCGCAGGAGTCTGCCTCCAGCATGGACATCTCCCCTTTCCATATTGACCAAGTCCAGTCCCAATTAGTCTGGGGACACAGCACAAGGAGAAGGGGCTAGAAGTGTAACTATTAGTGTCACTTTCAAGAGCAGTAAAATTTACATGGATTAGAGGGATGAAATCTTTATATAGAGTAAAAAGGATAATTATAATGAAGGCATCTGTCTAGCTGGCACCACCTACAGCAAGACCTGCAAGCAGTAATTGTACAATAACAACGTGGTGTTTAGTGTGAGGTTTAGGATATTCTGCCAGAAAACCTAAAGCATCCCAGTTGTAAAACACCGTAATGAGTAGGTAATCCCCAGCCTGGCGTCCAAGTTACTGCCCTAACCTGTTCCTTATGATTATAAAATGTCTCAATGTCAGCAGGTTCACTGTGAGTCAGAGCTGAAATAATAAATGGCTTATTTTCCATCCTGATGGAGGAAATACATCACGGCTCATTGTGGCTCACTTACTTAGGCTGTTTTTTTTTTCTTTTTTTTTTTTCTTAAACAGGAAAATGTAAAAATAACCAAGTCATTCTGCCTTATTACACTTATTTTTTGATTAACAAAGCCCTTATTACAATCAAATTAGAAGAGAAAAAAAAAAAGCAGCATGTTTTCAATATGCTCTGCAAAAACAATACCTTAGGAAAAAATACAGAAGTAAAAACATACCGCACAAACAGCCAAAGAATATGAATTTTGTGACAAATACCCTCTTTGCCAAGGTGATTCCACTACTTGGTTATTGTAAACA
>JAVCKT010021144.1:0-22359 GCA_032273925.1 Rhynchotus rufescens
GGTTTATTTTAAATACACATTACAGTGTTTTCTATTCTAATGTAATTCTGCAATGTAATACAGCTTTTAACATTTTTCTAGGTAGTAAAAATGCTCAAGACAAGTAGGCCCAGACATTTTTTTCCAACTGACAGATGCTAGTTCTTTAGTTGTCTGAAAGTTTTGACTTCAGCAGAGGCTCACGTGCACAGATTGCTGTGGCTGTTTCCTCACACCTCTTTTCTCTAACCTAAAACTAGGTCCCGGTCTCGATCCCGCTCAAGGTCCCGAGGAAGAAGGTATTCTCGCTCACGCAGTCGCAGTCGTGGTAGGAGGTGTGTTTAACTTAGTCTTTTTTTTTTTTTTTTTCTCCCTAGGGAAAAAGAGCTATGATTTTATAATTCGTTTTTAAATTCTCTCTTGCAGGTCCAGGTCAGCTTCCTATCGTAGGTCTCGGTCCGTTTCTCCTCGTAGGTCGAGATCTGTCTCTCCCCGACGGTCCCGATCAGGTTCCTTGAAGAGATCAAGGTAATTAGTCAGACTAAGAACGCTTTAAAAAGTTACCAGTAATTCTCAGTAAAGTTAAAAGCGTGGTGATCCAGGCACTTTTGGGGACTTCAGTACAACTGCATGTCCCATGATGAATTTTGATGTCTAAACTACCTAGTAAACCTGCAGATTTTACCCTCAATATGTAGATGTTAATGTAAGTAGTGTCATAACAATCATCACTCCTAGTTGACTTGCATTCCTTGATCTTCTTTGTTTTCTTAATTTTCTTAATTCAGGTCAAGGTCAAGATCCAGGTCTAGATCCAGATCTGCTACGTGGCCACGAAGCAGGTAAGATCTCTACAGTGATGGAGGATCCTTAGTCACAGGTGTTTAAAGATCTGTTAACGTTTTCTATTCTTAAAGATTTCAGGAATAGTTCAGTGTTCTTACTGCAAACGTATGGGCTGGAAGCCAATAAAAAACAGTACAAAAGGTCATTCTTTCTCGTTTTATGTTTTATGTTTATTTTACATATCAGCATCTAGGTCCTGTTAGTGAGCAGAAGTACAGTTTGGTTGGTTTGCATCGTTACTTCACCGACGTGGCAAACCAGGTAGAATTAATTGGAAAAGTGCTTTGTGTCACACACCTGACACTGTGGATACTTCCTGTATTTTGTCATGAGAATGGCCTTTTGGTAGTGTTTGTAAAGCATAAATATATGTAAGCAATCAAGGCTTAAAAGGACCGGCTGGTGCTCTGAGACACATGGCTATTTTCCAGGTATCGGAAATAAAACAGATTTTATTCCCAGTGAGTTGATTTGTGGTGGTTGAATTAAATTTGAGATAGTACAACGGCTTAAAGAATTACTTTGTACCATTGAACGTTCCAGCAGTGGGGCCATCAGATTGTGAACAAATACAGCCTGTTGCTTGTTCTCTTCAGTATCGTGATTTCCTTCCACAATAAAGGAACGTGTAATTTCTAACACAGTCACTCTTACCATATGATAATTGCCATATCGGGCAATTGAAAGATGGGTTCTTTACAGAAGAATCAAAGTAACGCATGGCACATTATTACTATTATTATTATTTATTTATTTATTATTATTTATAGACTGTGTATAGACTTTCTAATTTTTATATTTACTATAAATTTATATAATTTATTTTTATATTACTGTAGGCTTAGTATTTGTTCATAGTGTTATTTTTGAGTTTTTTCAAAACAGTTAAGATTCAAAAGAACGGTTTTTAGCAAGTGTGTATAGAAGATGAAATGCACTGAATTGAAGGCGCTCATGGCACCAGCTGCCTGCAGCCACTTCATGGTGGCAGCTGAAACTCAAGCCTGACAAAAGAACAAGTTCAGAACGTTTATGAGTCCCTGCCACTGGCATAAGCCTGGTGCCCCAGTGCTGAGCCTGTGTGCAGCATCACTGCAGAAGCTTTTTCTTCTCAAACTTAGCAAGATAAGGCTTGTAAATGTGTAGGGCTCTGTGTTTGGCATTATTACAGTTTTTCTGCCTTTCAAACAAGGGCACGTGTGTGCTCCAGGCTTCCTTGTTGACCTGTCTTTTTTCCTCCTGTAGGTCCAGGTCACGTGGCAGATCTAAATCGGGCTCCCCGGCTAAGAGGTGAGAATACAAAGATAAAATCCCCAGTGGTAGCTAGAGCTCAGTATTGTTTTCTCATGATAGACAAAAGCTGCTCCTTGGATCAGTGTTTCGGGTAATAGTTTATAAACTTGTTAATTCTGTGACTTGCATCTGGTGGCTTCTAGAAAAAACATAACCCACAGCACAAGCACCGAGCTGATCCGTTCTGGACACAACAGTGGCTGTATAGATTCCCTGGATGCTACTGGGAATATCTTCCTTACCCACCACCTTGTTTCCACTAATTTGTAGTGGTTTCTGCCACATTAATGATTTTGTTTTGCTGAATTCTGTTGAATTCCACTGCCCATCAGATAAAAGGCATTAGATTTGTTAATGCTGTGGGTAAAGTACTAGAAAAGATCCATGACTTTTTTGCTTGTCTGAAAGCCTTGTCTCGGCTCTTCCTCTTGTTTCCCAATGTTTCCTCTATTGAGGATGGCTCCTTAAAATTAGTCTGTGCCAACAGAAAATCCTTACTGTTGTAAAAGCTGATTTGATAACTGCCATTTTAAAGAACTTCATGCTCAATTGTCGACGATAATTACATTGCTGTCTAAGATATTTACTGTCTTGAACCTGTCAGTTCCTTTCTAACTGTAAGCTGCATTAATTGTATTCTGTTTTGACAGTCGTTCAAAGTCCCGATCGCCATCTCCAAAGAGAAGGTGGGTTGTTCTCCATCCTAATAGCCCAGAGTAGGTGGAATTCGCATTGTGTTATCTGCAGGGATCGATACTGAGGAGGGTAACTGCTGCTCAGGGTAAAATGCCAGGAAGGTGTTTTGCTGAAATAATAACAACTGTGGTTACAGCTCCCGTTCTTGTAAAGCATTTCCCCAAGGTGCTGGGTTTGTAGCCGTATTCTGCCTTTCCCTTGACTGCTGCTCTGTTATTTTCAGTTCTCTATCAGTTTTACTGGACCAAGGCTGTTTATAATAAACAGGGAGAGGATATGTGGTGTGTGGAATAGCTGTAGTCCTGCTACCATCTGTCTTCCACCTTGGTCACTTTTCTACCCTGCAGATTGCTGCTTACACTTGTGGGTTTCTTTTTTCCATGTTTAAAAACCACTCTATATAGTCTAACATCAATAATCACCTAGGACTTGAATAAATGCTCATTATGTATCAAAGTGATGAGCATAATAGTATTACAGAAGGAACAGTAGAGAAATGCAAAATTATAAATCTACATTGCAAAAGCAACTACTCAGGTTGATTTTGTTTATTGGGCTCATTGTGAAGATTTTTTTTTCTTACTGGAATTATTACAAATAATTTTTTTTTAGTAAAATAAATGCAGTCTCTCCTAACATGGAAATAATCAGCCCATTAATTTTGTCAGTAGCTTCTTTGTGTGCTTGTTTGTTTTAATTGATGATCAGTGCTTGAAGGGTGCTGAAGTTTCCAAGATATCCTCCATCATTTTGCTGTATTTGTGAATCTTGTATCACTACTCTAGGTTTAACTGTGATTTTTATTTTTTCCTTCTTCCTTTCAGTCGCTCACCATCAGGAAGCCCTCAGAGAAGTGGAAGCCCTGAAGGAATGGATTAAAGTTATGAACTTTTGTGAAGAAAGTTATTTTGCTTACATTATAATAAGGGATTTTTTTGTGGTGTCTTTGTAAATGTAAGAATGTAGATAGAAGAGTCTATGAATGAAAATTTGGCATGATCTGGGTCTCGTGAGTTAGTCGCAGCAGTAGACTAGCACAGGCCAGTTTTTATTGTATGAATCAACTTCCTGTGATACGAAAATGTGGGACTTTTTTATTGGCACATTGAAATAAAATGTGTATTTTTAACTAAAGCTTCACTGTGGAAACGCTGCTGCTTCTGTTAACATTTGGGTGGCTTTCACTGGGTGCCATGGGGGGTGGATGAAAAGTGTCTAAAATGGTAAAAACTGATGCTAGTGTCTTCTCAAGCTAAGTCCCTTTCCACATCTGTAGTCAAATGGCCTCTAGTGATAGGAGCAGTTTCTGGTTTCTTGGAAATGAAATTTGAAGTTCAGCCTCTGATTGCAGATGGTTTGAAAACTTGCATATGGCCTTTTTCTTCCTCTCTGACCGTTAAAAGGCATTCATCTCTTCTCCTTGATGGATTTATTTTTTCTTATTCTGCAATGCTTGCTCTTTGGTGCGATACCAGATGTCCAAAAATTAAGAATGAGCTTTTATTCAAAACACTTTAACATATCTTAAATAAATAACATCTGCAGAAATGTCCAAACACGATACAAATCATTAATAACTAAGTGATTTTTTCCTGCATTTTGTAGTAATTCAATTGGACTTAAAAATCCCTAAAATAGCTCCAGGCATGTGTTTTTATGAGGGAAGGGCTAAGAAAATAAACTCTCTGCAGGAACTTGGGAACACATGTGTGAGTGGAAGCTGCTCTTGGTCTTCCTGCAGAGCTCTCTACCTTCCTTATCACCAACTCCAGGAATTCTAACCTGCTGCACAGAAAATAGGATTTTTAAAGGAGCCCAGATCCTGGACTTTATTGGTTTAAGCTAGTTTCGTACAGCAAGCACATAGCTGAAGGCTTAATGTATTTGTACATACATATATCCAAACTCATACTGTAGTCAAAAACTGCATGATAAGGCACTTTGTGGACAGTGATCACCCCAGAAGCCTGGAATCAAGGCTAGACCAAAAAAAATGTTAAGTGGCGGGATTTTCTTTCTTATTTTTTAAAAGTGTGATGGAATATCGAGCAGAAATACATGCATAAATATATGGCAACCTCAGGGTTAGAGCTTACAGACCTGCCCAAGCACAGGAATGGAAAGTGAGGGCTACTAAGGCCCCTAGGGAAATAGTGAAAATTGTCTCAGATGTGTAAACTATAACAGTATCCTTGAAAAGAAGGAGGAAAAAGATGAACTGGGGCTTTTTGTTCCCCCTGTGCTTTGCAGCTTGGGCTCCTGCTTGCTGGGGGCAGGAGCAAAGAGAAGCCCGCGAGGCTGCCGGCTTTGCGAGCAGCCGGGCGGCTGGCGCGGGGTGCCTGTCTCACCTGGCCGCGCTGGGCGCTGCAGGTCTCAGGCCGCGGCGAAGAGCAGCCACGTGGTGTGGTCGTAGTCGTGGCCCGGGCACAGCAGCGTGTCGGGGAAGTGCGGCTGCGGGCGCGAGGGCAGGTCGGGAGGCGCTAGCTGGGGTCTGCAGCACGCAGCCAAACCCCGTCCTGCCGCCGCGCCGGCGGCCAGTGCTCTTCCCTGCACGGCCGCCCGGCAGGGGCTGCGGAGGAGGCGACGGAGCCCCTCACCTTGTTGACGGCGTCGGGCCAGCTCTGCGTCTCCAGGCAGAAGGCCGAGTGCTTGGCGTAGGCGGCGCCGCCCTTGCCGCGGAGGGAGCCGTCGAGGTTGTTGCCGGTGTAGAGCTGCAGGCCGGGCTGCGTGGTGCGCACCTCCAGGCTCCTGCCACTGCCCGCGTGCCGAGCCCTGCGCGGGGCCAAGGACGCCCGTCCCACCTGGCCGCGAGGCACCAGGACGGGAACTGTGCGCGGCCACGGGCGCCCGTCCTACCCGGCCACGCGGGACCACAAGCACCCGTCCTACCTGGCCATGTAGAGTCCACGGGTGCCTGTCCTACCTGGCCACGCGGGACCACAAGCACCCGTCCTACCTGGCCACACGGGCTCCACGGGTGCCCGTCCTACCTGGCCACGAGGCGCTGCGGCGGGCCCGGCCTCAGGCAGAAGTTGTGGTCGAAGCCGTCCAGGTGGAAGCGCTGCAGGTGCTGCCCCAGCTCCACGGGCGCCCGCAGGTCGAAAGCCGTGCCCTGCACCGCGGCCACCTCCCCTGGTGAGGAGAGGGGGTGTCATTTCCCACTGAGACATAAAAGGCAGAAACGCCACCCGACTCCCAGCTCCTCAGGTGGGAGAGAGGCTTCTCCAGCCTCGGACACCCCTGCCCTCACCTCACCTTTCAGGGCTGTCAGGAACAGCAGCATTCAGGGCTGCTAACCCCACACTTAAGTCTCAAATCTTTTTTTTAAGGATGCATGTGGGAATGCTGCATCCTGCAATGAAAATTCCCTGGGAGAACAACCCCCCTCGACATGTTAGCACAAAATGCAGCCGGGCCAAATCAAATGAAAATTTCAGCAGGGGATTTTTTCCCCCCTGAAAGTCATATTTTCCTATCCCTTGCTACAGGGAGCAGTTCGCAAAATGAATACGAACCATTTTCATTTAGGCACCTACTTAAAATCCAGCAAGAGCTGCACAGAAGGGCTTCGTGTCTAAAGGCTGCATGAGTTCAGCCTGCACCCCAGGGCTGAGAACATCCAAGGATCCATCAGCTTGGGTGGATGCCTTTACCTAAGAGATTTCTCCAGGCACTCAGCAGTGCGTGCACAGCTGGTTGTGGTTTGCAAAAGCCAATATGACTTTGGTTACAGCAGAATCGCCCCCCCAAGAAAGCTTCCTTGCTTATTTTTCTTCTTTTTTATTTTTTGAAGATGCTTTTCCTCCGCCCTGCGCTTGGCAACGTGGCCCAACAAGGACAGCAGAGAAGCAAAAGCTGCCTGTCCGCTCTGCCCACCCGCTGGAGCTCAGCATTCACCTTTGCACCTCGATGACCTGGACTCCTCTAAACCAGGAGGGATGATGAAAAATCCATTATTTAGGTACAAATATCTGGGTCCATTTTTTTTTGTTTGTTTTTTGAATCTATTTTGGGCTTTTGAAATTTAAGGTAAATGCTTCCTTTTTTTTTTTTTTTTTTTTTTACCCTGATAATTTCCTTTATAAAAAACAATATTTTTAATAACCAAACTCAACTCTTCCTTAGACTCATTCTGCAGTGTGACCTGCTCTTTCTGCAGCTCATTGGGGTCACTTACACAAAAGCCCCCAGGTTGGTGCTCAAGTGGAGCTGCTGGAGGACTAACCTCAAGTCACCCAAAATGAGCAACAGGGGAAGTCCAATTTTATCCTTTTCCCCCCCGAATCAAGGCAGTGTGCAAGAAGGTGACAGCCTCCTTCTACTCTGAGACAGCAGTAACAGCACCTGTGTTTAAAAACCCACTTAGCATGCAAAACAAGCAGGTTGGTGTTAACCAGCTCTCCTCTCGCAGGCCTGCAGGATGTTAAAGCTAGCCAAAATAATAAGCTGTATTAAAAGTGCCACTTTGGGGCGTTCAGACTTGCAGCAAACAGTGCTGGCCCCCTATTCTGTCCGACACCTCAGTTCACGCAGGGAGGATGATACTGAGCTCCCAAACACCGAACATGGTTTTGGAGCTCCCGCTGCTCACACCCGCAGAGGAGGGCTGCACACACACAAAGGGTGCAGTCGACTTGTGACACCAGGGGACAAACGCAGGGAGCTGCGCTCTGAACTCCCGAGCGCTGACACCTCTGGGGCCAGGTGCAAACCAGCCATCCCCAGGACAAACCTTCATCATCACCATCATCAGTTCTAAACAGAAGGCGAAAAAGGTAACAGTGCTCAGCATTGCCACTGGATCAGAGTGGTCAACACAGAGCAACAGCAAGTCCCAAGGGGGAAATGGGTCCTCAAGAAGTGATTTGTGCCTAAATGCATAAAAGGCCCCACCTGGGATCCCTCCCAGCGCCCCCCCCTAGCTATAAACTCAGAAGCCCATGGGCTTAGCTTGACCTATGCTTTAGATATCTCCTTTGTTTCTGTCTGTCTATGCCTTCCCCAGGTGGTCCTTGGGCTTCTGTTGCAGGTAGGTTGTCCTGGATGAGCCTCTTGAACCCCTGTTGCAGCCTCTCTTTTTAATGCTGTTCTCACTGCTCCCTGGGACGCAGGGACACCCATCAGTATCATATTTCAGCCCAAACACCCATCAGTGAAACCTTCTTCCCCATGTGCAGTGAGTCTTACACTACCCACCAGTAGGGATCTTGGTATCATCCACGGGCAGGTAAGAATCTGCTTCAATGGAGATCTCGTGGTCGTAGATGTCCTTTGAGCCCTGTGGGAGGACAGGACACACTTGCTGTGGCTGCTCAAGCATCCCAGTATGTGCTGCAGTCCCAAATGCACCTGGGAATGATGCTCCACAGTGCTACTGGAGCTGGTCTGGTACTGCCTGCTCCTACTGCGTCTCCCTTCTCCCACATTGTCCCCTTCAGGGGTGCCAGGGCAAAGGCAGCAGCCCTGCCAAGGCACCACCACCATCTGCATGGGGCCTGGGAGCTATATATCCTGCAGGATTGGGGCCTGGGAGCTGTATATCCTGCAGGATTGGGATGATTGGGGGAATTTGTGCTACAGATTGACTAGCCAACGCACACCGGTGTCTGAGCATCCGAGGGAAGGAAAAGTGGGGAAGAATGAGGTGTGTGGGGACATGTCTTCCTGGCTCATCTCTCGTGGTGCAAAAGGGGGCTGCACTCTCCTTCTCCTGTGCCCTCAGGGGTGCTGTCGAGAAACAGGATAGGATCAAAGCTGAGCGCACACGGCACTGCCTAACTGAGCAGCACTTTCATACCCAAAGGCTGCTGCTCCTCTGGAAACGTGCCCGAGCTGCAGGGGCTTGTGTAACTGCCAGGAGGACAAACTGGAGGTAAATTAACTGCAGAGTCGTTATTAGAGCAGCAGCATAAACAGACGCCCCGCCTGGAAGGCCTGGGATGTTTCTAGGACCATAGATGGGTGCTCAGAGCTGTGTCTTAGGGGATTCAGGCCTGGGGATACATCTCACACTCCCTGCCCAGAGGTGTTATTTCTTCTAAGGCTGCTTAGAAACACAGTGAGACTGAAATATGACTGAGATAGAGCGTGGTCAAGCTGACAGGACCCCTACACGCTCTTCTGCTCCTTCTCCCATGATACAACCTTGGTGAGACCGGCACTGCCCAGTTGTCCCTGAAGAAGGGTGGACAGCGTGTGGATTCAGAACTGGCTGAATGGCAGAGCACAGAGGGTTGTGGTCAGTGGTGCAGTCTGGTAGGAGACCTCTAGCTACAGGTGCTTGCCCAAGGGTCAATGTTGTGCCCAATACCGTTCAACTGCTTCAATGACCTGAAGGAAGGGGCAGAGAGAACCCACAGCAAGTTTGCTGCTCCAGCAAAGGGCTCTGCTGCCATTCAGAGGGACCGTGACAGCCTGGAGAGAGGGGAGCCTCATGAAGTTCAACAAAGGGAAGTACAGAGTCCTGCACCTGAGGAGGAACAAATTCCCACACTCTCTCCTAGGCACCTGCCAGCAGACCTGGACTGCCCCAAACCAATGATTTTTCTTCCAATAATCCCATGGGAAGTCTCTTCTCCAAGGTTTCGTGCAGCTGCCCGATGTTGTTGGGCCCCCTCATGCCTACCTGCCCAGCCAGGTTGAAGTAGGAGTGGTTTGTGAGGCTGACGGGTGTCGTCTTGCTGCTCTGGGCTCGGTAGTTGATGGCCAGCTCCCCACCGTGCAGCGTGTAGGTGACCCAGACCTTGAGGTCTCCGGGATAGCCCTCCTCGCCATCCGGGCTGAGCCGGAAGAAGCGGATGCCGCTTGGCACGACCTCGGGGCTCCAGAGAACCTGCAAGGATGGGGCTGTCAGCTGCAGGGCAGAGGGAAATGCTGCGCTCCGATCACTTGTCCTGGGCAGAGGAAGCACCCAAGGAACAAGGCACTCAAATATACACAAAGGTTTTTCCTCGTCACCTTCCCAGGTCTTCCACCTAGGAAAAACATCTAGCTATTTCTACCCATGAAGGACTGAGGAGTAACATTCCCTTATTGCAAAAAAAAGAGAAGCCGGAAAAAAACACATGAAAATACCAGCCTGATCTTAGTCAGCTGGGACTGTCTCCGGGAATAAGTTTTTCCATGTGGAGCAGAACATCTGGGGCAGCTTGCTGTGATATGGGGTGGAATGTATCCTGGGCATCTTCGTGGCACCCTGTCCCAGAGGGTGCTGGCTACAATCAGTGTTTCTAAGGCAGAATTACTTCCTAGTCAGACAGGACTGATCCAGAGGCAAGGCCTGGCCAATGTTCTGGATCACTCCATCCGAGCCCTGTGCAGTTTACGAAATCACACTTGTCAAAAGGCAACGTTTGCACCGAAAGCAGGGATCTGAGGTGCCAAAGGCAATAGCTGAACTCCAACCTCTGTCCTTTTCCCATGCAGAGACGGGCTGCATCCGTTCAGCAGGAGATCCCGCTGCCACGAGGTGCCACCATTAGCTGGGCTAAGCGGGTCGAGCCTGCCCGTTTGTGCCAAGCCCTGGGGAAGCAGACCTGCTCATTCACCAGCAGGCCCCGGCTCCAGGATTTAACACCTTTTACCCCAGACACGTTTGCAACGGCCTGCAGAGGGTCGAGTTTTTAGCAGGGCCTTTTGCAGACACCTCAACTTGCCCCAGTGGCCAGGTGAGGAAGGTTGGAAGCCTGCTTTGATGCCAGTTCATAGCTGGTACTGCTCATTAAGTGATTTTCTTTTCCCCTCTCAGTGCTCTGACTTTTGCCCGATAAGGCTGGACGTTCCTTCGCAGAGCAAAACATTAACCCAGGAAAGCAGCTGCACCTGTACGTTTGCACAAGCTCCTCCAGGGAAAATGTGGATCAGCCCCTGGCTAAGCCCAAGCCCTCAGGAAAGTGGAAATTTGCATGCATTTTTGGAAAGACCAAGATTATCAGCAAGGCTACCAGAGAGGAATCACAAGGAGGAGACACAGGGCAGCTCTTGCTCCTCGCACAGCTGTCCTAGCGAAAATAGGAGCACTGGGGAGGGCAGAGCATGACACTGGGGCGTGTGCCCATCCAAAACTCTTTATCCCATCCGAAATCCCTGAGGAGTCGGGACCGAGGACTCCCCTCGCTGTTCCTGGGGGCTGAAGGAGCCCCCAGGCCGGCCCTTACCTTGTCAAAGCCCTTGGCTCCTCCGTGGAGGCTGTTGGGCCCGTTGTTGAGGGCCAGCTGATACTGCTGCCCCTCCAGGGTGAAGCGGCCCTTGGCGATCCTGTTGGCGACGCGCCCCACGACGGCCCCAAAGAAGGGGTGCTTCCTGGTGTAACCTGGCCAGAAAGAGAGCAGGAAAACTGGCAAAATCGCAGGAATTTTGTCCAGTCAAAGAGTGCCACCCCAACAGAAGGAGGGGGCCAAACACTAGAGCCACAGCGTCCCCTGTCCAGTGCTGAGCCCAGCTGGTCAAATTCCCCAGTTTTTGTTATTAGTGTTATTACTGTTACTTTAGAAGCGGATTCAGACCCACCTTCCAAGCTGTCGAAGCCCAGGACCACGTCCGCAAAGGCGCCGTGCCTGTCCTTGGTCTCCAGGGCGGCCACGATGCAGCCCAGGGTCAGGATCTCCACTCGGACGCTGTCGGACTTCAGTGTGAACTTCTCCACCGTCCCGCCGCCTTCCTCCGGCGGCAGGCGCCCGAACGCTTCCCTCGCCACCTCCGTCATGGTGCCGGGTCTGCGGCCCCTCCGCGCGGGAAGCGACAGTGTCCGGAGCCGAGCAGACACGGACAGGGATGTGTGGAGGCAGCGGAGTCGCCGGCGCCTCCCAGGGCTGCCGCGGGGAGGAGTTAGGCCAAGCTCCGCTTCCTGACGGATCCGGATCCACGCTCGGTGCCGGCGCCTGCTTCCATGGCCGCCTCCTCCCGCGGGTCCCCTCCTGCGGCCCTCGGAGAGCAGGATGAAGCACTGCTTGCTGCTTTAAGTCGGGAATTGTGTGAGGAAGGACTAAGCAAGCTGGGCCTGTTTAGAAGAGAAGATTGAGAGGGGATCTGATCGATAGGTACTTGAGGGGAGGATGTAAAGAGGATGTAAACTCTTCTTGGTGGCGGCCAGGGACAGGACAAGGGGCAATGGGTGTAAAATAAAACCCAGACAGCTCTGTGTGCATGTGAGGAAGAGCTTCTTCCCTGTGAGGGTGCCCGAGCCCTGGCACAGGCTGCCCAGGGAGGCTGTGGAGTCTCCTTCTCTGGAGATCTCCCAAACCCACCTGGATGCAGCCGGGTGCCCTGTGCTCTGGGTGTCCCTGCTGGAGCAGGGGTTGGACTGGATGATCTCTGGCGGTCCCTTTCCAACCTCAGCCACTCTGTGATTCTGTGAATCCGCTAGCCAGCTGTTAGGCATTAATGCAATATAACGTAAATGCTCTGCTTTAAGTGTTTCCTGCCTCGCTGTGACAGCTAACATTCTCTACTTGAAATCAGTGGTGTAAGTAAACGTGCTCTGCACTTGGCATCTAGCCCCACTGCACCTTCTTGTTGGTCATTCCTACCTCACAGGAAGAGTTTGTGTCAGGCCTGAGTCACTGCTGCGTGAGTTTTGCCCATAGAGAGGTCAAACGCAAGCACTTCTCATTTTTATTTTTCTTTCATAAAGAAGCAGTAGCTTCTTTATGCACCAGGCTTCCACCACCAGTGAGCACTCAGAAAAGGTTGTTCCACATCTCCAAGACTTCAGTCTCATCTCCCTTTCACATCTCTTTTCACTCTGGTTTCACATCCCTTTGCCTTTCAGCTCCACACAGATAGCTGGGCAGTGCATCAGCTCCCTGCTCTCTTTCCCCTTGCTCTCAGCAGCCTTTGGCAACACAACAAACCCCAAAACAGCAGTGAGGAGCGAGGTTTTGTGAGCTCTAACACCACACAGCACCTTGCAGGTACAGCAGAGACCCACGACAAAGGCCTCTCGCCTTGGCTGCACAGGCGAAGTGAGAAGTCAGACGGTAAGCAAATGGTTCTGCATTTAAAGCCTCACCCCAAAATTAATAAGAAGACATATTGTGAAGAGGTGTAGGTTTTTGGAGAGGCATTTACTGCACTGCCAAGTACTCTCAGAAGATTATCTTATGAGAAAAGTTAGAGGAGAATTTATTTCCCCTGATTCTACTGCTTGGAAATGCGAGGTGTCTGCAGGGTAAAGGCAGTTTTGCAAGGCAGAAAGGAGGTGCTGGGTTTTACACACGCTGCTGCTACTTTCTTACTGTTACTTTGATTTCGTGGTTTGAGATGTTTTTCTTTAATCCCAAAATGATTTTGCTTAAAAGGCTAAGCTTAACCAAAACAAGGTGTTATCAAGCTCCAATCACAAGCTGGCTCCTTATCAGCAGTGTAAAAATGTGGCTCATCAAAAGACTTGCTGTTTCTGACCCAAATTTTTGCACCAGTTTTACATCTGGAGCCACGAATCATGGCTAGATTTGAAACACTGGAGTAACTGCTTTCTATATGACTTTTCCAAACAACAAGAACTATCACGGAGGTCTTGTTGTGCAGAGAAGTGGTAGTGCTACGGCTACAGGGCAGTTAAAATGGGGGAAGGACAGTGAAGCTGCGCACACCAGGATTGATTATGGGACTGCTAATGATATTTATTGCCTGTACGACCTGCCCTGAGGCTATCGGTGTGCTGACTGCTGCAAGGGCTCAGATTGAAGGCAGCCCTTTCTGAAGGGGGCTGTCTCTGGGGACATACCTGCACTGTGGTCACCTGCTGGTTGTGATGCACTTGTTCGTATATTCAGAACTCAACCTCTGCTTAAAAGTTGTGCTGAAATGCACCAAGTCTGCTGCACCTAACAGAGATACCATGCAGCTGAAGAGGAGTGTGCAGTTAATGCCAGTCACCCACCTTGAGAGGGGAACCATCTATTCCTGTCCTCTAGAGAGTCTTTGGACTCTCTTTGGAGAGTCCTCCTGTATCTGGTTGCTCCCATCATAACAAAATCTCTTGTTCTTAGGGCACCTGAGCTGCTCATCTCAGCATCACAAAGAGCTGCTGCTTTGCATGGAGAACCCAGCAAGAAGAGCATCTGATGTCGGTGGCATTTTTACTCAAAGCCCCCAGAAACACTCCGGTTGCTTGAGTTAAGCAATGGCCAATCATTACAGTGAGCAGTTGCCCAAGAGGTTTATTTATTTGGTGATGCAGCAAGGCAACAGGAATGCGCTTGCTGAGGTTGGATGTGGGCGCTGTTGCGGCTGCCCCAGGCACGGAAAGGAGGGCGATTTTCTTTATAGACACTGATTTGTTACACCCTGCAGCATTGCAAGTTGTCATTAAATCCCTTTTCTCCAAAAAACATTGTGGGAGCCTGAGAGGCAGGGCCAGCACGGGAGCTGCTGAAGCCCGGGGGGAGTTTGCATCTGCAGACAGAACAAAAGCGGAGATGTTTTCCCCACTCTTTTCCTTGTCTTCATCTTCTGCTCTGCTGAGCACTTCCGAGCGTGCCAGCCGCAAATGGGGCCAGCACCGTTTCGTGCTTCATCTCAACAGGGGCAAACGACGCTGTGCCATCGATTGGGTTATTTTAAGAGCTGGCACAGAGCAATTGCTTGCTGTAATCCTGGCGAGCGTTTATCAGGAGCCGGTTAGCCACGGTTTCTAAAGCTCGCCAGAAAAATGGCAGCCCCCCGAGGCCGCTCGTAGCGCAGCCTGGCTCAGCTACGCCTCTGTACGCAAGTTGTTTGTGTCTCGGTAGCAGCCAAAGAGCCATTTGGCCGTGCTGGTTGCTATAGAGATTCCTCTCCTCGGAAGCTAAAATAACAGCTCCTGCAGCCTTGCTGCTGTGCAGGCTGCCGCGGAGCGCGCGCGGCTCCATCCTGCTTCGGAGGGGGCTGGGGAGGGCGAGGGCACCCTCGGAGGCAGATTTCTCTTTGCACGGCTCACTCTGAATTGAAGCTTTGCAGAGGATGTGTTGCAGGTCTGAAAGTGCTGCAGGCTCGAAAAGAAAAGCGGCAGAGAGAGCGGCAGGGAGGCCTTGCGGCTGAGGTTTCGGATGGGGGTGCAGAAGATGTGGATCCATTCTGAGGTTTCGGAAGGGGGTGCAGCACATGTGGATCCATTTCCCGCCTCTGCTACTAGCAGCTGGTAGGAAGGGCCCTGGTCATGCAGGTCATGAGGGCCCTGCAAAGCAACGAGGAGGGAGAAGGGTGCAAGCCTCGAGGCAGTCACCATCTCCAAGTGCCATTTTAAGCAGCAGTGCTGCTGGCTGCAGGCCATGTGCTTGGAAAGGCAGCGGGTGAGAACATAGCACAGGGCTCAAAAAAGAGGCCGGGGATGTTAGGATGAAAGCAGAGAGCAACAAGATCTTGCAAGCAGCAAGCAAACAAACAGGGAAAAGATTTTGCATGGCTCTGCAACCCCTGTGCAGTCCCAGAAAATCCGCTGTGAGACGTGCGCTGGCAGGGAGATGCCACAGGGAGATAAAAGAACGGCACGATACGCCAACAGGCTGCGAACCCAGGCAGTTCCTGTCTGAGCAACAGCCACACACAAAGATGCGGGGAGGGAGGATGTTTGGTGAGACCACAAGAGAAAAGTGGGCCTTTGAATGGGAAGAGCGTGTGCTGAGAATTTGCTGCTCGACTCGCAGAGAGGGGATGATAAGACTGCACGACACACGCATACACGTGCAGATATACGGGCACGCACAGGCTTAGGCATGCAGGTCATTTGAGGTGAGCTGGCCCTGGGCAGCACACGCATGTAGGGCAGGAAAACCCTGAGAAAATGTTGGTGGCTACGCACCATTGCAAGAGATATATTTGTATTCATTTATTTCTTATAGCTGGCCAAACTTTTAATTTGCAACAAGGCAATTGTGCAGTGTTCAGCCTTGAGAGCTGTTATTGAGGTGGTTGTTGTGCATCAAAATTGTGATTCTTCAGTTTCTCTAGGTGGGAATCTCCTCTGGCCACTCTATAATGCTCTGGGGCTCAGGTTTTGGCTATTGTACCTGAGATTTGGCTGCATTTTTAACCATGGTGGATTGTGACATATCGAGATCTTAAAACTGGCACTGAAGCAGAAATTGCAAGTATTCCTGTTGAAACAATACTTAAGATGCAAAATCCTATAGGAATGGCGGGGGGAAAGAAACCCAAAAAAACCCAGTAATTCTCTGGCTCTACAGAAGAAAAACTAAAACTGAAAGGCATATGAATATTTCCCAACCAAATCAGTGAATTACCTTATTCTGTATATTACCAGATATCCTTGAAAGCTACTACCTGGACAGCAGTTCTGTGTTATGGCCAACCACAGGAATTACAGCAGAATAACAAAATTTGTTTCTTTAACCTAAAACTGATGTCTGTGGAAAAATCTTGGCTTTCTTTAAACGGGAAATCTGTAGTCCTCATGGGGAGCTAAAAACACAATTTAAAACACAATTCAGGTATAACATACAGTCTCAAGTTACTCCAATGCAAACAAAATAATTCAGACTGTCCTATTTAACTGTAACATAGACACATGAGAGACTTTTCAAACCCAGGTTCTGGAAGGAGCACGGAGAGCTAATTCATTTGATTCATAGGATGGGCAGTACTGGTCTATAGATTCACTTGTGAAGTTATTTCAAGGTTATTACTTGTATCTTTCTCTGTGTTTATATTTCTATATGCATATATATTTATTTATTTGTATAGACTTCTCTGGTGATTTTAGAGTAATTTTAAAATTTGATTATTTTGCATTTGACATTCCTAATAAGATGTTCAGAAAACACATCCTTTGGGAAGCTTTGGCGTATTAAACATTTGGAGAAAAAAGGCATATCTGACAGATGCAGCTACGCTGGCAAAGGCTCAGGGCAGGCCACAAAAGGCCTTCGCTGCTGGAGAAATGCATTGTGCTGGCGTAATGATAAAATTGTCCTCAGCAGCAAATCTTCTTTAGTACAGACACCATTGTAAGAGGAGAGAAACCCTTAAAAGCTGCTCATATATGTCTGAGAAGGGAGTTATGTTATATCACTGGTAAGGAGCCTGTCTAAATGTGTGGCTCATCACAACACATCAGCAGTCCTGCGAAGCTGAGTGAGAAAATGAAGCGTGTCACCCAAGGCAGTGTATCAGGGATGCCCTGAGGAGGTGCTTCATGGAGTGCAACTTCCTAGCCAAGGTGCTGGAGCTCTTGGAGCGAGCAGCGAGGCAGCGCAGCCTGTGTGTGTGCAGAGGACACGTGGCAGCCCAAGGAGCAGCCGTGGAGCTGCTCGTGCACTACGTGGTGTTGCAGCTTGCGTAACAGGAGGCCGACTGCATTTTGGTGTGTGCCACACAGTCACCGAGTGCCTCGATCCTCACTACAATGTTGTTATCTTTAGCTGCAAGCAGCAGCACCTATTTAATTGGCAAAGATTTTGATCCTACAGTCTGCAGTACAGTTTCAGCAATGTGAAAGTGGGTAATTGTTTTTCTTTTTCATCCATGTAAAATCAAAGCAGGAGGAGCAGCACTTGGGAACCTGCCCCTTCTGTTGCAGTCAAAATCCTTGTGTTAGTGCCAGGTTTGGAGAGCCTGGGAAGATGAGAACTGTTGGACTGTGAGGACATCACAACAGGTTTTTACATCAGGCTTTGGCAGCTAACAAAGTGAACAGGCACAAAAGGTCTGCTTGGCTCTAGCTGGGACAAAATTTCTTTGGTAAAATTTCTTGGGCAAAAGTGGGCAGAGATGACATTTTAATCATAGTCAATACCTCACATACCACACACAGCACAGTAACACTGGTAAGCAGAAGTGCTTTGAATTGTACCACAAAGAGGATGTACTTGGGCTGTGCAGTGAACATTCAAATGCTCTTGCCCTGGCAGGGATGTCTGCAAGATGTTCAGTGGTGCTCTTGGGATGCAGCATCTCATCTCTGGGGATGCAGCGTCCCCTGTTTCACTCTGCAGACATGTCCTGTCTTGCCATATGGTATAAAATTCATTGCCAGTTTGCATCCTGCCACAGCAAGCGAAGTAGCCCTGTGATGTTCTATCCCGGGTGGAAAAAGACTGAGGAGACCAAGATTAAACATAAAGTATGTTGTAGGAAAGCATCTGGATCTCAGATATTCCCTCATTTAGACACCGAATCTCATGCCCCAAGTGTTCACAGTCAAAGGGCAAGGTACAAGCCACAGAACATCAATTAAATGTCTGTTTTAGAAGTGTATATCTCTTCTGGTAAATCTCCTCACAGGAGTTTACCAAATGGTAATTCCCCTGTTCCACAGAATGATCACTGCTCATTTTTGAGAACTGCTGCCTAACATAAATCCAGAATTATGACCCATTTCAACACGCAACAGTCATGACTAAATACACTTCCAAAATCTCTTGTCTTTAGAAAGGAGCCGCTCTTTTAACAGAGAAAGAAAGGACAATCCTGGTGTCTATATAAATATGCCAATATGCCCACAGATGACAGCTCAGCTTGTAAGCAAGTGCCAGAGCTGGCTAAAGGCATGATTTGTGCCCACACGTGGTAGGAATGCTGCCTGCTTTGCCAGTGGGAGAAGCAGAATTGTTTTTGTGCAAACAGACCCTGAGCACGTTGTAAGTAACAGCAGCCAGGGCCTCTTGCCTTGAGTGGCCACATGAGCCTGGATCTGTATTAACTGGACCAGGCAGGATGGTGGGAAGCTGCCCGTGTTTCTTTCAGAAGAAACACTATGCACCGGGTACAGTGCCTGTGCACGCAAGCAACCTGCAGGTGCACTTCAAAAGCCTTGATTAAAGGCCAGGTTTGTGTGTCGCAGCTGCAAAACTTGAGTCTAGGCATGAGAAAGTTTTCTAGCCCAGCAGGCAGCTGTGGCTCTGCTTTGCTGCTCATTTGACCTGTGCTAGAGGACCTTTGAAGAAATAAGGGCGCCCGTATTGCCAAGAGAGGGTGCAGGATGAAGAATGAGGTACCTCTGTCTGGCACAGCTGTATGGCACTGGAGTCATCTGTCTGCTCCAGCCTTGCAAAGAGATCAGCAACCTGCAAGCAAAGAGAATAAGCTTCAGAACTGCAGCTATCTTACGAAATAGCCCAGAAGAAGCAAAAGCAGCCCCAGATGGGGATGTGAAAGTGACCTCATAGTGTCTTGGAGAACTAATGGGTGTCTAGTATTTATGCAGGGAAAAGACATCTTCATCAGAGACAGGAAACACGGACTAGACAGATAAGTTACACCACTTCTCCAAGAAAGAGTTCTGGTGACAAAACAAACAATAGAGGTAAAACAAACCAAAGAGCCGTCCTTGGGCTGTGGCACTGGGACTTGTGTGTCCGCTGCAGCTCCCTTAGCGCAAGGGTCGGAGACCTGTGAGGCAAATACCGAGATTTTAGTGCTGATCTACCTCTGTTGTACACGTGTCTGAACAAGATCACAGACGACCTATTCAATTTGCCTGTTTGATGTTTTAATCCAGGAAAAACAGATGTAAGATGTATATTTCAGTTTGTAAGATATATATTTCATTTTGTAAAGACTTTAATTTTACAATCACTTATTAATCTGGGGACTTCAGCTTCATTTGGTACACTGGACAGGCAAGTGCTTGCTCTATTTTCCTCCCATTTACAACGTGGACCCAGGCTGGTCTCAGTGCTCGCTCCCCACCTCCTCTGCTGGTGCAAGGACGAGCTTAGTGGTTTTCCCTGCCGTAGGAAAGTGCCTCTGTTGTGTGAGATGAGCAGGCAGACAACAGAAACAGAAGCAGATTTGGGGACAGATCCATCCTTAATACTTCTCATCTAAAATATCAAAGTCCTGATTGCACAGATAATGCAATTTTATTCTGCACTGTAATTCAGTTCTGAAAATTAGATTTAAGCAACTGGTTTAAGTGCCTAGCCTCGTATTGTATGTAGATAGATGTGTAGAGAAGGAAAGCAACTTCATAATGGTTATTTTTTGGTGGGCAGGCTAAGTCTGTACGTAGAGGAGCCAAAGAGCTCATAAATGATAAGATTTTGTGTGTTGTGTATTTGAAGCAACTGAGAGAGTTGTTTGTCTCCTGGCATGGAACCATTTTAGAATTGTAGTTTTCAGGTGCAGTCAAAGAAGTTAAAAAATCTTGCTTTTTTTTTCCAAATAAAAGCTTCTGTTACGTGCTTGTCTTCCCGCCATGTAATTCAGCAACTCCACTGACTCAAGGTGAGTCTCATTTGAAAATCATCTGCAGATATTTCTTGGGTGTCACCTTCTGCAAACATCCCACTCTCACTGTTATCATGAACATATGGTAATTATTTTGGCTTTCGACCAAATGATTTTTTCCATTTTTCTTCTGGCTGTTGCCTGTGTTCCTCGGTGCAGAGGAGAGGAAACTGTACTGGTTAACAACACGCTTTCCTGTAACTGTGCATAATTAGGTAGCTTAAACTTCTATGAAGTTCGGGATTTTTTTTCTTCTTTATGTAATTATGTGGTTGCACTTGACTGCACAGTGTTAAGTAAGTTATATTAATTGCCTTTTTTTTTGGAGGGTAGTGGACTGAAACCAACACTTTTGTTCATTAGCTCTGGGTAATTTAAATGATATGAAAAGAACTATTTTGGGCAGCGTAAGTGCCTTTCAGTACTCTGCCTTTAATACCAAAGAAACAGGTCTGACAAGCAACATAACAGAAAAATCCTTCTGCTGAGTCAGATGCTCTGTTTCCAGCTTACATAACTAGGATATTTTTCCATATTCCCTCCCACTTTTCATATGTATGAAGTAGAGACATTAAAAAAAAAAAAAAGAAAAAAGACTATTTGTGTCTGCTCACAAAGAACGAGACAGCAGCTTTGTGCAGAAGCCTCAATCCTGCCCCTTAAACACGATAAAACATCTTAAAAACCCCACTGCAGAGTAATTGAATGCCACATTAGTCAGCACAGCAGGGTCTGATAACAAATTACACTGGAGTCCATATGTTCCCCAGAAACAGGCTGAAACTTTTCTGTTTCCTCCTTCATTTTCAGAAGAAAAAGGGCATGTTGGGGGAAGAAAAACCTAATTGTTGGAACATTTCCATGTCATTTTTTGGACTATAACTCTGTTATGTGGTATGTGATTCCTCAGGTTGCTTTTTTATTTTATTTTTTTTGCAATTGTAAGGTGTGAATGTCTGCTAACATCCCACAGCTCTAGCCCACATAACTGATTTACAAGCAACTTCATATAGCAAGAAACCACCTAGGACCACAGCAGAAATGTGTGTAGCCTGACATATGCTGTGTATTTCTGAAGAAGTGATATACAGGAACAGTGAGACTAATGTCATCATATAAACCATGTTCCTCAACCTAAACCTAGTCAGATAAATGCAGAGCTTCAGCTGTGTGAATCGCATATGTGCAAAGATACAGTGAATTATGGCTAAATGTAAAAAACAGGTACAACTAAAAGAAATATTGACAGGAAAACATAAGAAAAACACCCAATCGAGAAAGCAAGAACATAAGGACAGCAAATCAAATGCATGTGTTTGCAGGTAAGTCTGTATGCATATCCTTCCACATTTATTTGTTTCCATGTACGTTATTAAAATCATCCCTTACCAGCTCTGTTTGTCAAAGTCTACAGGTCCCTGAACTTCCTTTTAGAGGCAAGAAAATGCTTGGCAAATGAAATCTTTACCAAAATTGCATGCACGTTCATTCTGAAACAGGAATTGGATTAATTTCTTCTGAAGATACAAACGATTAATTAGGATCCATGTTCATAAAGGTGTCAAAGATTTAGCGCTCCCTGCGCTGCACATTCAGTGTTCCCCAGACTCACATCCCTGAATTGAAGTCGGACCGTGAGCTTGCCCAAACGGAGGGCACTAGCTGCTTGGCAGAATAACCCCTGGGTTACAAAGTGGGTTAAATTTTAACTTCTGGTGTTATTTTAACTAATTCACTGAGGAAAAATAAATAAATAAAAAAAGGAAAGAACCTCCTCAGGCTGCTGTTCAGGACACTTTGCAAACTGGACCCCGTGGCAGATATTCTGCAAGCGAACGCTGATTCATCTGTGGAACCAGACCAGCTCCAAGCGTTACACGCTCGCGGCTATGGATTATCCTTCAGCCGTTATTTCTGGGGCTCTGGGCTAAGGCAGGGCAGTTGGAGGCGCACAGCGAGGCGCTGGGCTGCGGTTGCCTTCAACGCAACGCGCGGCTCCCTTCACCGAAGGGGCGACCAATGTGGCCGGCGAGGGCAGCTGCCTGCGCGACCCGCTCAAATCACATCAGCGGGGAAGCCAACGGCCTCCTTGCCGAGGAGAACACAAAGCGTTTCAAGGAGCAAAACGTCTGAAACGCTTGCTCGCCTTCCCAGCCTGCGGGGGCCGCTGAAAGCCAGGCGCGTTTAGCGGGATGCGAGAGCACCCAGCGGCCGAGCTCGTGTCCCTCGGCGAGGGGCGCTGGACAAAGGCGGCCGCGGGCGAGGGCGGCGCGGAGCGTTGGCGACGGCCGTTGGCGGCGGCCGTTGGAGCGGGCGGGAATCGGCGGCCGTTGGGCAGCGCGGCCGTTGGGAGGGGGGGGGGGGGGGGGCGGGGGC